>JAOVVB010042584.1:0-15060 GCA_028570985.1 Heterobranchus longifilis
CTGTACCTGTGGACTATTTATCATTCATAAACAATAATCTTCACATCAGAGTACAGAGTGAGCAGCAGAACAAAGTGCCAACCCTCCACAGGAATGTTACCTCATGTTGCATGTAGTGTACGTTACACAGGTTATTTTAGCCTTTCAGAAAGGAGAGTAAGGGATCCCAAACATTCTGAGTCAAAATGCAGAGTTTCTGGAGTCTGGTGGCTTTGAAGAGAGCGATATAACAGCTTCAGTTCCTCGTTGTAAAAGGCTGTTTGATGGTAAAGCAGTGAAAATATTGTAAATATAGCATACATTTAAACAGATATTGATTTCTTTTAGGTGGCTAAAATACGTTTTGCTGTTTGCGCCCGTCCACAGCAGTAAATAAGCTTAGCTTCAGTGTCGGGACTCTTGGATAAGTACCTCATACAACCACAATTCAAAACACCCAAACTATCATTTTAAGATGTCAGTTCTTTCCTTGACAAAAGCACGGAAGCTGAAGAAGAGGAGCCAGCAAGTGGAAATAACTTTACTGGAAATGATAAATGTATCCTTTCTAAAGCCATTTATGATCCGAGGCTATTTAAAATGCAGTGTTACTAATTGCAATACGAATGGATAATGCAATAGTTGCATAACCCTCCGACTACACGATGCACTGTTCCAATCATTTAGACCTCCACAGTAATCCTACGTAGTAAAGATAAAATAAGCAGAGCACTTTTGTTTTCATCCAGCTGTCCTTTACTGAAAGTGTCAGCCCTGTTTAAGAACACCAACGTGGAAGAGGTGCTGAACAGACAGAAGCAAAAGCGGGACCAGGCTCGCGAAGACGCTCAGAAGAAGAAGGAAGGCGACAAGATGCAGCGGGAGAAGGACAAGCTCGCCAAACAAGACAGGAAAGAGAAGGAGAAGAAGCGTACACAGAAAGGCGAACGCAAAAGATAAAACCAAGAGAAAGGACACTTTGTATGTGGAAAGGTTTTGTTACGAGACAGAAATGAAAAAAAAAAAACAACAGTCATTGCCTCTTTTTATCTGAACCTCATTGGCACATTCAGTATGTGATCATGTCTTCATCAGACCCTCCATGTTAATTACTTTCTCTTCATGTGTGTAAAGAACAATTTACTGGATATTGTGCAGGTCCAGAATCCTCATTTAATATTATTGGATACTGATATGAGCAGATACAGAAAGATGTTGTCTGGGAATAAAGCTGCAAATCTTTATATGATAATGATGATTGTGACAGTCGGCCTTATGTTGTTGATAAAAAAAAAAGCTTATTTAAGTGTCTGCCAATATGTTGTTGTTGCAGCAAGTATGAAACATGCTTTGGCTAAGCTTTGACAGTTATCCCTGAAATGATCAAAGTACAAACGTTAAACACAAATTGGATTGAACACAGAAAAGCGGAGGAATGCTTGTAAAGCAGTCCACAGAGTTTCTGCTATTATCCTCTGTGCCAATATGCCGTTCATTTCTGCACAACTTCCGAGTAAAGGCAAAGTGTTCATGTCAAAAGTGTTTTGCATTCATTTTGATTCTTTAGGTTTTAGTTTTACTGTCTATGCATTTTGTGTGAGAATAAAAACAAAGGAGTGGTTGCTAAATTATACCTCAAATATATCCTGTACCATCATTTGAAAGTTTATAATGAGGTTCATCATCTTTTGAAATTAACAATAAAAAAAAGCATTTTCAGCAATTTGGATTGCTTTATTTTAAAATTTTCATTTCACAGAACAAGTAAGAAGAAAAAACAACATGAATGTTAAAATGACAGGGCACGGAACAACTTGTATCCACAAAGCAGTCGGGGAAATAGTCTACAGACTAATGCTGCTAGATCGTTGTTGCTTGACGTAGCTTTGCAACGGACACAAGCTTTGGTCCCTGACAAACTCACACTGATAACAATAATATGTGATAATACGACCTGAAAATAATCAGATGGAAAGTGTGATTAATATATTTAAAACGTTGAACCTTTAAAGTTTCAGCATCTTTTGTTACAATTCAAACCTTTGACCAAATTGCAGTTTTCTGATTCTGAAATAATACAAGTTTCAGAAATTAATTGGAACATTTCAGAAAACATTTTATAATTTAGCATGTTCATATTAAACAACTGATATAGAACAAGTCTTCATAGACTTAACAGCATCCAGAGAATTTTTTTTTTTTTAACTTCGCTATGTTACATTTCACTGATAGGAATATTTGTTGTCTTTGTTTTCTGTTTGAGTATATTTGGCACAGTTCAAACTTCACCAAATTGCAGATAAATAAATAGAAGGATTCTGATGATAGCATGTGAAGGTTACATAAGGAAAAACTGAAGCTACAGAAATGATTTGGAACATTTTAGGAAACATTTTAATATTTTGCATGTTTGTTTTTAAACAACTGCCCTGATGATTCAATTATTACTTGGGAATACCTGGAATTGAGGTTCCATTACATTTTAATAAATAAGTAAAACAATGAAGAATTCACTGAAATCTTCCACATAAATAGTGCCTTTAAATACAACGGTGATGCAAGTAAGATTCACGTTAATTTGGAACTGACACTAATTAAATGAAGTGAAGTTAAGATGCAGTAGGATAAATTACATTTCATGCAATTCCTACACAAGCTCCTGGGTGCCAAAAAGTGCAGAAACTATCAAGCTTGAAATTACTCATCTCATATTCTGCAGTGATCCCAGTGTTGCAGGTAAAATGCCACTATAGACCCTGTTGCCTATGGAAAATTCATAACTTAATAACTTTAACTCATGCTCTGAACTGAGAGTATCTCTCTAATGGAGAGGAGCCCCTCTCTCTGTGTGTGACCTCCCTGTTAACATGGTGCTCCTGCGTCTTCACAGGTTTTGGTTGCGTCAATTGGACAGCAGACCACAGGGCTGCGCAGATCTTCCTCGTGGTAGCAGCGAGTTCCTTCAATGCAATGGCCAACTGCAGGTTGTCTACGAAACATAAGCAAGTTAGGACCGGCAGTATTTGAGAGAGAAGAACATATGCCTGCCATTGCAAGATGTATTACCTCGGTCCTCTGTGAAATGAGCTCTCTGCTGCTGGTGTTTGGACATGCTGGCAATCTCCTCCTGTCGTCTCGCCTGGGTGATGCAAATAGCCATCTGATGCCTGCTCACTGCTGTGTGGATGTTGATGGGGAAGGGAGTGGTGCACAGACACTCCATTCTATTCAGAAGGCTTGCCACCTGTAACACACCAACATAATCAAACCTTAGATTCCCCTCTCAGTCTTAGAAATGTATTTCTTAATGTGATATTCTACATACAAGGACACAGTGCTTTAGTAATAACATAAAACAAACATAACAGCACAGAAATAGTTAATTTATCAACAAGACATGACAAAAGATAAACTGTTTGCCTCATGCCGGCCTTACACCAAAAGGCTTTTCAAGCGATTTCATTGTGGCAGACACATTTCCAGTGTCAGAATAAAATCATTAGAGTTGTGGCACACTCCTGATCTCGATCATTTGGTGAAAGGTCGTCATAAAACTCAGTCTGAGCGGTCTTAAGACTTTTTCTCCTCTTGATTTTCCAATAAAATCAAATGTGTTTAATATTATTGTAATTTTTTTAGCCTTGACTCATGCCAATAGTGAAGTTCAATGAAGTGGACATTGTCAACAACGTGCGCTCTCTCCAGCACTGAACAAAGGTAAGGTAGCCAGTAAACATGGAGGCTCAAGAACATGGACAAGTCTCTGTTCTCTTGAGCGAGGAGAAGAGTCTGTGTTTAATTTGGCGTGTCTGATCCACCAACCAGCACTTAATTTAGTGAGTAATTGTAATGTAAGTAATTTATTATTATATTATTAATTATTTAATTTAAAAGGTTTGCCATCTTCACCCACTAAATTAGCAGCTAACCCACCGACGCTGGTAGCGAGTTTAAGTGCTAAAATCAAAGATTTATCTTTATGGATTATATTGATGCCGAACTGACAAGAATACTGTCGACATATGACGTCTTTTATCTCGTGTTTCTGGAGTTATGTGTATTTCGTTTGGCGTAATATTTTCCACCAGGAGCAGGTCTTTATTTAATCTAATTATCTAATCTAATATTTAAAAATATTATAGTCTGCAACTAAAAACTCACATTGTCTTTAGATGTGAGACAGTGTCAGACTTTAGTCTTTTAATAGTCTTTTCAAAGTATTCTAGGGTATGGTAGGCATTAGTTGTACTGTGTGTGTAACTATGTTTTTTATTCAGGGTGCAAACCAAAAAATAAATAAAATAAACAAACCTCCAGGAGATTGCATTGAAAGGATGTAGTTTCCTCTTGATAGAACTCATGGGTGTGCAAAATAAAGTGGCAAATATATCATCTTCAGAACATAACAAGGCTGCTGTGATGAAATTCACCTGTAGATGGCAGTATGGAAGCAATTAATTCAGGGGTCTCACCCGTGCTTGTTCTCTCATCTGATTAACAATGAGGTGGTCGACTTTTGTTGGATTTGGTGGAGTTTTGGGTAGATTGGTGTTGGCCACTGCTGCAGTCCTTTTCCCAAGAAATGTCTTGGTAAGGATGCCCTCTGTCTAAAATAAAATAAAAACAATAAAAAAACAAAACAAGTGAGAACATGACAACCAAACACTTGCACAACAGCAGCTTTTTAATATACTTTTCATATTTTTAAATTCAGGCAAATAGGCAACTGCATAGCTAACAACAATGAAAATATGTTATAATTTGCAGAGCTTGTCTGAACATAAATGGGGTGATACAGTGACTGTTTACATGCACAAAATATTCAGTTTTTTGCCCTTACTCCAAAAAGACAATATTCCTACTAAGCTGTTTACATGGCTAATGAAAATGAATATTCCGTTAATATTCACATTTACATGCAGCCATGCAAAATAGGCTTTTTTCAAAGTTTTCCACCCGTGGAGGAGTTGTCGGACGGTACAAACACAGCCTCCCTCTTTCATTCCTTCAACCACCTTCCCGGGACCGTGTGCTCTGGGACCCTGCTCCCGTCTGGTGGATTGTCCACACTGCGTCAGGGGTCTGCAGCGATGTCCGACAAGAAATGTGGGCTTTTATTTTGTGTATGCATCTCTACCCAAGCCTTGTAAACTGAGCTGACAGTAAACAGGCAAGACTGGCCATAAACTGCAGCAAAATCCCCAATTGAGATGCATATTCTGAATGCGCTGTTTACATGTCCAAAAAAATGCTTCTAAAACCAAAATAATACCAGCATATCCCACGTCTTAATCGGGAAATGCTATATTCGGAAAACAGCCCTTTTCGGAATATCCAAACAGAATATTCTGTTGTCATATTCTGAATAATAGTGGAATATTTGTGTGCATGTAAACATTCTCAATGTTTGTATTTATGACACAAAATCAGAAAGCATACCCTTTTTCTCTCCCTCACCAAACACTTCCACTGCTCGTAACACTTGTCCAGGTAGAGCTGCATCACAGCTCCTCCTTGATTCATCACCATTGAAGTTGTCACGGCTGAGGCCATGTCATGATAAGCGCTCTCTCCTCTGCAGGTCATGTCACCGACAGAGGAGTTGAAAACTGCAGACTCGTTGGCTGACATCATATCACCCACATCCATGCTGGGGACAGCGCTTCTGTAGGGCAGTGTGGATCTGGAGCTGACGCTAGAGGAGCTGATGGGCATGCTGGAGTACCTTCTGGGGTCATTCACAGGATACATGAAGGGCATGAGCTGCTGTGTATTCCCTACACTGATCATGCCATTTTCTCCATCAAACCTCTGAGACTGCATGCTCCCCAGGTGGTCAAAGTACGGGTTTTGTGAGATAGCCTGTTTCTTCTCTCCCCCTCTCATGTTAGTGTTGGTTAGGGGTCTTGTAGAGATGCCGTCTCCTAGAAAGCCAGACACATGCATCCTCTTCTTTTCCTGCTGCATCTGTGGCTTGAGCTGGCTCTGTATCAGGCCCTGCTGGATGTGATGCTTTGAATACTGGTTCATGCTCATGTTAATGGGGAGTGAAGTGTTCTCTCTGTGCATGTTGCTTTGGTAGTGGTTCGGGAGGTTTAGAGGTGCAGAGAATGACTTGGGTGGCTGGAAGAACTCTGTGTTTTGTGGGCCGAAACCAGGTAGATCTTGAAAGGCATCACGCTTAAATGTTTGTTTCCTCACTCCTCCATTTCTTTCCATCTGCCCTGTCCCAAAGTCTCCCGTCAGCTGTTTTTGGGTCTGCATTGCAGGAGTACTTTGTGTTGACACTGCAGGACTGGTGATTTTGCATTGTTCAACCATGCTGTCTTCATGGTGCATGCCCACTGCCTGCCTGTGAATGTTTGGAAAGTCTCCACGACACAAGCTATCATGCTCAGCAGCCATGAAAGACTGAAAACTGCTGACCAGTTGGTTAATGTCTTGTGGCCCATACTGCTCATTACTGATGGGCTTTGTGCTGCTCTGGGTGTACTGGTCTTCATAATAAGGAGCAAAGCATGGGCTGTTCATTTCGCTTTGAGGTCTAAAGACATTACTGAGGTCAGGTAAATTATTTATAGGTTGACTATTCCCACTGTCTTTCTCAGCTGGCATGTTGTCATATTTGCTTTGTTGTACCTGTGACATGTAGGTGTTTCCTGTGTTGCGCATTGGTAGACCTGGTGGTGGTTTCTGAGGACGGAGGGTGTAGCTTTCCCGGTCTCCATTAGGCAAATTAAAAAGCCATTGTTGATTGGTAGAAAGGCCATTGGACTGTTGATGAAACTCTTCAACACCTTTGTCCACTGACTGTCCCTGTGCTTTACCTAAAGCCTCGCGGGATACATGATTTGGAGGAAAGGTAGGGTAATTTTGCGTTTTAGCCTCTGATTGAAAATACTGTAGCAGTTCTTCTCTCAGTGTCTTTGGAGACCAGACGGGATTACATGTAGGTAGGCACCTAAAAGAAGAATCAAGGACTTCCTTTAATGTTAGTGTTTATACAACTACTACAACATATGAAATATATTCTTTCTTTTTTTTAAATGAAGATTAAAAACTACAGATATATTTATTTATGGCTGTTTAACCCCAGTGTTACCGATTACACCGCAAACACACCACTTATGGATGGCTGTGTCTGGCCTCTCCAGTCGAGCTTTTGCTGCGCGGTGGAAAGCGCTGTCAAGTGCCCCAAATTGCTGCCCGCTTCTCTTCAGAGCCCATGATAACCGTAGACTGTATATAAATATGATGTTAACCAATTGGGCTGTTCAGAACATAGTGGCACGGAGCTTCACGGCCGGCCTGCCATCTAGTTTCTGGTCTATTTTCTCTTTCTTTATTTCTATTTTAAAAAAAGTGACAGTGGGGGCAGTGGGCAAGTAATGTAATCAGTGTATGCTGAAACACAGTGTAACACTGGTAACACACGACTACCGTGGCAAGCCTAGTATATACCCAACCCTACAATGTGAAAACTTTAAACCTTGACATACCCTTCACTGTAGTAGCTGTCCTGTGAATCTGTTTCATCCAAAATATTTGACACTAGGCCCTGAAGATCAGTCTCCCCGTCAGTATTATCAGTGGGTTTCCTGCAAGGAAAAGAAAACATGTCCCTAGAATTGCACTCTAACTTTTCTCTTTTCTTTGAGAGCATTCATTTAACAGCATGGCTTACAACTTTTTTTTTTTTTCTTTCCACAATAGACTTGCACCCAGTACATTTAACTACCTCTGAATAACAGAATAAAATCCCCAACCTATTTTGATTTGACAGAATAGCAGTGTGATTGCCTAACATTACTACAGGACAGTGCACAGATTAATAATCACACACACACACACACACACACACACACACACATAACCCGAACATAGTTAAAACTGAATACCTTTTAATGCTGTTCTGGGCATAACTGGTAAGGCCACAGGGATCATCAGACCATGGCATATAGGATCCTGTGTTCTGTTCCTGTAGTGAGACACTGGGGATAGCAACGCAGGGTAATGCCACGCTACCATTGTTTCCACCACCTATATTTACACTGGCCTGGAAGAGAGAGAAGCAAAGGTTAATCAATATGAAGTCCACCTGAAAAAACAACTTTATTTTCTGTATTTTTCTTCCTCACATAAAGCAGATTGATACAAATGACAAGACTTATGATAGGTGCCACAGATGCTTTAAACTATTTAAGAATACTGCTGAGACAGAATGTAAAAAAAAACACAAACAAGCTGAAATTATTAGTTCATTATCAATTCATCCATTGGTAAATGACGAATCAGCAACTATTATGAGAATAAAGCATTCAATTCAATTGTAAGGATTTGCTGCTTTTGTTTAATATCATTGTAAATTGAATACTTTGGGGGGTTTTGACTGCTGGTCTGACATAACAAACCATTTTCAAGACATCACTTGGGGCGTGAGGCGATATAGATTTTCACTTTATCCTGGTATTTCGCAGGCCATATGATGAATCAAGAAAATTATCAATAATTAAGATAATCGTTCATTCCAGCTTCAGAGATAATAAGGAGAAAAATCCTTAAGTACATTTCTGCTATCAACTGAGATTAAAAAAATAGGTTGAACAAAAAGGGCCTGATCTTCTGTCCCAGAATATAAATTAATGAACATAACTATGATATAACGTTACATGATTAAACTGCTTTCCATCATTAAATGCCCTAGGACAAACTCAACACTGGGGTATGGCTACGGCAAATACGGCAAGACATCATATATAAAAAAAATACCATAGCTAGTATGACCATAAAAGTAAATCTTACCTGACGCTGGTATGTGGGAAAGAGTGAATTTGCAAGTGTGCTCTGATGCCCTTCAAAAGCCATTGTGAACTCCTTTGACCTTTATTCTTTATTCCATTACTGGTCTGGCAAAACAAAAGATACTCATTGTTAATATTTGATAACCATATGTAACAGGGGTTTGTGATGTCATGGATATCATTAGCTAACTGCTATGTCAAGAAAGGAAATCAACTAACGTGAGCTATCTTTGCCGTGAACGTTAGTGGATTAAGCTAGCAGGTTGTCGACGCTGCCTTGGCTAATTCGGACTAAACTTTCGCCCGTACTAAAACTGCTCTCCTGCCAGTAAAATTTGGTTAACTCGAACAGGGGTAATGCGCCTGCGTAAATTAAGTAACGTTAATTTTTGGAGTTTAACTAACAGTTTTCTTCACTTTTAATACGTTACGTGATCCTCCAGTGCTCTCGTGCGATAGTCGGGGCCCCTCTCAGCTCCACCCAACAGAAGTTCGACGTTGCCCTCGTGACCTGAGCGCACATTGGCTGAGCCTGACGAATTCTATTTTTCGTCCAATCAACATCAAGCAGAAGATCCAAGAACATAGCAACCCATGATAGCAACATCTGGTCGCACCCTCCCCCATATTTTAGGCATTTGGTATAAATAACATACATTAAAAGAAATTAAAATATAACACATAACACATAACACATATTATTATTATTATTATTATTATTATTATTATTATTATTATTATTAGTAGTAGTAGTAGTAGTATACGTTACTTTCTCTTTTGTCTAGAATGCATTTTGCATAGAATTACATCCTTTTTTTTTTTAAACTTCATTGACTTTCCATTGCATTGTAATAATTGCATTATTTGCAGTATTGTGTATACTTTTATTCAATTCAGTTCAGTTTAATTGAAGTAGATTTAGCTAAAAAATAAATAAATAAAGTATTTCACTTCCATTTAATCTGAGTTATTTACTAAATATATTTGATCAAATTACTACATACATACATACATACAACCATGAAAAAATAGATAAAGCCATTCTTAAAATGAATAAATCAACACCAGTTCCATTGATATTCCCTGGATTGCACCAAAAAAACATGATTTTGTGGATTTTGTGATGACATGGACATTAAAGTAGGTGAGAAAGTCTACCTCCTCCTACTCCTCCTCCCACATATTACCTCAAGGGGAACTTGAAAGTCTGGTTGGGTCCTATGGGCCACGCAATCCAGCTGTGGAATCAAGTTTGACAATATTATCAAAAATACGATCGGTGCACAAGCGACATTACCGTCACAATAAAAACATCAGTTTGCCAAAGTGTTGCCGTATAATATCAATGCCGACCACTTCTAATGAATAGATTATGATGCCGTATTTAATTTGTCCTGCATTGATGCATGCGATTTTTATAATGTGAATACATTAGCCTATATTATTATTATTATTATTATTAATAGTAGTAGTAGTAGTAGTACTACTACTACTAGTAGTAGACTAGTAGGTCTAGTAGTAGTAGTAGTAGTAGAAGTACTAGTAGTAGTAGGAGGAGGAGGAGGAGGAGGCTGCATTGAAAATAACTTTAGGGTTCACATAGGCTACGTTTTAGTTTTGGTAGCCTTCAAAAACCCATCACTATTGGTCAGACTTTTTTTTATCAGACTCTTGATGAAAAATAAATATTAGTCGTTTATTATATAAAATATTTGTGATATGTTGGTACCATGGCATACAACCAGACTGTATATACACGTCATAGTCGTCATTTAAAATTTTATTTTGAAAGCTATTACCGGAAGTTGTGTTTGCTATTGTGGCTGCCTTGACGGTGTTGAGGGAATCGGAGTTGTGGAAAAGAAAAAAGTCAGCCAGCAGTGTTCAAAGCGGAGACCAAGCACTCAGAGAGCAGCGGTCTTCAACGCCAGTATTTTTCAACTTTTGTTACTCTCGCCCAAGAACTGCTTGCAAAACTGATGATTCACACTAAACAGTTTACAGCAAGTTTATCGGGCTAAAGTTGCTGTCTTAAACCTGGGAAGATGATTTTTGCTGCTGCGCTCCTGCTGCCTCTGCTGATATCAGCGCAGTATCAAGGGGACAACGGGATTGTCGTCCCGGAGCACGGATTTTGTCAGCCGATTTCAATACCTCTGTGCACGGACATAGCCTATAACCAAACCATCATGCCAAATTTAGTGGGCCATTACAACCAGGAGGACGCAGGGCTCGAGGTGCACCAGTTTTACCCGCTTGTAAAGGTACAGTGCTCGCCGGAGTTGAAATTCTTCCTGTGCTCCATGTATGCGCCTGTGTGCACAGTTTTGGAGAAGGCCATTCCTCCATGCAGGTCAATCTGCGAGAGAGCCAAGCAGGGCTGCGAGGCTCTCATGAACAAGTTTGGCTTTCAATGGCCAGACCGACTGCGCTGCGAAAACTTCCCTGTGCTGGGAGACGGACAGATCTGTGTGGGCCAAAACGATTCCTCCGCCGCCACCGTGCCACCCATCATACCTGTCCAGGGGACCCAGGACCACTCCATGGTCCCCACACATGAGAGGCCTTTCCGTTGCCCGCCTGTTCTCAAAGTACCAACATATTTGAATTATAAGTTTTTGGAGGAGAAGGACTGTGCAGCCCCCTGTGAGCCCTCAAGGAGCGGTGGGTACATGTTTTTCACTGACAAAGAGATTAATTTCTCCCGCATATGGATTCTGGTTTGGTCTGTGCTTTGTTGTGCATCCACATTATTCACAGTAACCACCTATCTAGTGGACATGCAGCGCTTCAGATACCCCGAGCGACCAATCATCTTCCTGTCCGGCTGCTACACTATGGTCTCCATTGCTTACATAGCTGGCTACTTCCTGGGAGACAAAGTGGTGTGCAATGACAGCTTCACCCCAGAAGGCTACAAAACCATTGTCCAAGGCACCAAAAAGGAAGGTTGCACCATCCTCTTCATGATGCTCTACTTCTTCAGCATGGCCAGCTCCATCTGGTGGGTCATCCTGTCTCTCACCTGGTTCCTGGCAGCAGGTATGAAGTGGGGCCACGAGGCTATCGAGGCCAACTCTCAGTATTTTCACCTGGCAGCCTGGGCGGTGCCGGCCGTCAAGACCATCAGCATCCTGGCCATCGGGCAGATCGAGGGCGACGTGCTCAGCGGCGTCTGCTTCGTGAGTCTCAGCAGCCTGGACCCTCTGCGAGGCTTCGTGTTGGCCCCCCTCTTCATTTATCTCTTCATCGGTACCTCTTTCCTGCTGGCCGGCTTCGTGTCACTGTTCCGAATCCGCACCATCATGAAACACGATGGCACCAAGACGGAGAAGCTGGAGCGACTGATGGTGCGGATTGGGGTGTTCAGCGTGCTCTACACCGTCCCCGCCACCATTGTTATCGCCTGCGTCTTCTACGAGCAGGCCTTCCGCCCCCACTGGGAGCGCAGCTGGGTCAGCCACAACTGCAGAGGCCTGGCCATCCCCTGTCCAATGCAGACCGGGCCCCGCATGACTCCAGACTTCACTGTCTACATGATCAAGTACCTGATGACACTGATAGTGGGTATCACCTCTGGTTTCTGGATCTGGTCTGGAAAGACTCTACACTCCTGGCATAAGTTTTACACGAGGCTGACAAACGGCAAACACGGAGAGACCACTGTGTAGAATAAAGGGACATCCCAATGTCCTAATTTGTGTATTATTACCTGTTTCTCATGTGATAGGTAAGTATAGCACAGTGAGTAGCTATAGGTTCTCACAGCATTTGTATTCACCTCAGCTTTATAGCCACACATGCATGCCAAACTGAGGGTCAGGGTTTGACAAAAGGGCAAGCTGGATAAACAAGGACCGAGCCTGACTGTCTGAACAAATAACAAGCATGGCTATGGATGCCATGTGCTGAAATGCTCTCCCTCCCCCCCTCTCTCTTTAAGCCACCATAAGCTCAAGGCGAGTGATGATCCAGCAGCCAAGAACATAAAGAGCGGGGGAAGAATGGCGGTTTATTCTCTCTCTTAACATTTCATAATATGTAATTAAATGAAATTGTAAATAGTATTTGTAAAAACATGAAATTATATATTTGTATTTATAGAAAGTCAATACTTTTCCGTATTTGCCAGTGTACCTGCTTTACTTTTGCACTGTAAAAAAGAATGCCACATACTATAGATCTAGACATGCTCCTTTTTTTTTTATATAATTAATTGCTCGTTGTGAATTAAGTTGTTTTTTTATGCATTAAAAGAATATTTCAATCTGTTGGATGATATCCAAGAAACTTTTTCAGTTTAGCCCACTGTACTGTCACTCCTGTTTAACAAAAAACATGTGCTGAGACTCTGCGAAATGTCAATAAATAACTATAAATTAGAGCTGCAACGATTAGTCGATCAGCAGAAAAATAATCACCAACTATTTTGATAATAGATTAATCATTTAAGTAATTGTTCATACAAAAATGGCAGAGAATGCTGTTTTCAGCCTGTCAGAGATTTCCTGTTTTTCTCTGTTTTATATCATATTAAAGTGAATATCTTTGGGTTTTGGACTGACAAAACAAAACAAAACATTTAAAGACATCACCATGGACTCTGAGAAACTGGGATGGACATTTTTCACTATTTTCTGTCATTTTATAGACGGAACGATTCACCGAGAAAATAATCAACAGACTAATCAATAATGTAAATAGAGTAATTGTTAGAGCAGCCCTATAAATCAAATGCTTGATTTTAAATTCCTAGTTCAAGGGGGAAAAACTGAATTGAGTGTTTTACTTGTTCCCTTCCTTAAGTTCAGAGTTCTTAAACAGTGTCTCGATAACAAGTTACTTTCTTTGATAAAAGAACAGCCATGTTGTTTTCTCAAGGGGGTGAGTTGTGTCACACCTGAACATCTGTTGCCTCTTACACAAGACTGTGAGTTTATACAGACACAATTAGACACACCCTCCTGTTAATCACCCAAATTGTCAATATATTTTGAAATATTTCACATCTACGCGTTTTGTGTCTGAGAAACTGGTGCAAACCTGTACGAATGCTTTCTGACACATGTACACTAACATCGCCTTCTAGTGCCAAACAAAACAAGAAAGCTTTTTTTCCAGCCTGTTGTTGGAGAGAGGGCTCGGTTAACTCATGTGGCAACAGAAGTCTGTAACTATTGCATAGGTGTGAAAATGTCCCGTCTGTTTGGTGAAGTGAAAACAAGGGTTGTTCAGGTTTGCTGTCGTGTTACTTCTCTGGGGCCACTGTTGCTCTGTGCCAAGTTGGAATCCCCCAAGCCATGCATGGCTGAAATTGAACCTTCGTGGTGATGTCATGAAGTAGATGGGTGTGTTGGAGAAAGTTGATCCTCTTGCCTCAGAGTGCAGGCTTTGGGCTAGAAGCAGGCGTTTGAGAATTGCACGCACATACAGTATAGTGTGTGTGTGTGTGTGCATTCGTATTGTTACTGCAACGGTTTAGAGCAGAGGTGGCCAAACTTTTCCAATTGTGGGCCATGTACAGATTAACCACCTAGAATTTCCCATGCTTCAGTGCTGCGCCCCAGGCAGGTCCGTGACAGGACCTTGCCTGGTCAGTGGCTGGAATTAAATTAATTTTAATTTAAATTCAGTTAAGTGTTTGTGTGAAGGAAGCACCACATCACACTCTGCAAATGAATGAATGAGTGTGTTTACAGTGGATCTAGACACACCTTGTTAGAAAGAGGAGGAGGGGGGAGACTACCAGGTGGGCTGGGAATAGGCTGGCAGTCGACTTGGAGGGGGAATTTTAGATGGCTTCATCTGTACAGAAAAATAGAAGGAATCACATAAGGGATCACAGGCTAAATTATAGTAACACTGCAAGAAAATCTAGATTTGTAGACCAGAAAACCCCACATGCCATTGTTTAATTCTTACATTTTCTCTGGGCACATTATCCCAGCGACATTAGTGAGGCAACGTTTTATAAAGTCACCATCCGAGAAGGGGTTTTCTGTGCCGGGCGATGAGCTGGGCTACCTCGTAGCTAGCTATTGAAGCATTTTGTTGTATTTTGCGGGTATGAAAAAGCAGCTATTGTTGAGCTAACAGGCTAGCCGTCAGCTGTTTGACCTTCTGCTTGCGCTCTGTGCCAGTGTACAAAGTGTGGGACTGATGTTTAGTTTCAGTCTTCTAACATTATACTCTTTCATCACCGCAACAGATTCCTTGCAAATTAAGCAAACACACTTCCCCTTGGCCTCTGTGAAAAAGTACTAATTTTCTCAATGTTTCT
>JAOVVB010042593.1:0-15060 GCA_028570985.1 Heterobranchus longifilis
TTAGTTTTTCTCTGTTTTACATCATATTAAACTGAATATCTTTGGATTTTGGACAAAACAACTGTTTATGTGGAAGTGTTATAAATAGTTAGGTTTTAGCAAAAATGCATGTTTTGGGAAGTACTGAGCATACTAAGGTTGTCAGAGGTATTGATACTTTGATACTTTTTCAATACCACGTGTTTAAAACGATACGATCTCTATGAAACAACAGGGAAGAAAATCAACTGTGTTGGTCAAAGGACTTTTTTCTTTTGCCGTGCTATCGAAAGAGAGTATAGAGTATATCGTTTTTTAATACTAATATTGTATCGAAGTTCAAATTTCTGGTGTCTTGACAAACTTAGAGCACACGACAGGATAAATGAGACTTGGATTATTTTGCACGAGTTGTGTGAGAGTTTGTAAACGGATGTTTTGATGTAGTTTTGCTGTTGTTAAACTATTACTGAAATTCATCAAGAGTTTTCTCTGTTCTCACTGCGGAGGCATGTGAGAAAAAAAAGTTTTCTTCACAAATTCAAGGTAACACGGGGTGAGTAACTGATACACAAATAGTCATTTTGGGAGTGAAGTATTCCTTTAAAGGCCAAACAGCCTGTTTCATTAGAAATGGGTGTGGAGCCTGTAAATCATACAGTATCATATCAATGTGTCACAAAAGTAGAAAATAATCTATTTAGCAGATTGTTTCTACATTCCGTTCTGCCCATCAAACTGATTAACAGCAACGAGGTGCAAACACACACACACACACACACACAGCTTAATATAACCATGATAGGAAAATGCAACTGCATGTATTAATTATATATTACTGCTAATAATACTACTGCTGGTATTACTGCTAATATTATTATCAACACCAAATTAGAGCTGCAACGATTAGTCGACTAATTGATTAGTGGATCGACAGAAAAATAATCATCAACTGTTTTGATAATTGATCAATCGTTAAAGTAATTTTTCATACAAAAATGCTCTTTTCAGCCTCTCAGATATGGACGTTTCCTGCTTTTCTCTGTTTTATGTCATATTAAAGTGAATATCTTTGGATTCTGGACAAAACAAGACATTTAAAGACATCGCTTTGGAATTTGAAAACTGGGATGGACGTTTTTCACTATTTTCTGACATTTTATAGATCAAATGACTAATCGAAGAAATAATCGGCAGATTAATCGAGAATGAAAATAATCGTTAGTTGCAGCTCTGCACCAAATGCAGATGGAATCCAAGAGCCTGGTCTGCTTGAGATTTCTGGCTTAAGTAAAGTTACGTTTTTTTTCTGTAAAACGCAGGTTTTTTTTATGTTAAAGGCAGTTTTTTCTTGCCACTGTCGCTTTGTAACGCTTGCTCTTGGGTGATGTTGGGACTTTGAAAATCATTGAGCCTGTTCTAGCCCTGCTTTATATGAAAAGTGTCCTGGGATAACTTTTGTTATGATGACACTATAAATAAAATTGAATTGAACTGAAACACAGCAGAGACAGGGGCGTATCCATAGGCGACCCGCCAGCAATCAATTTTCGGGTTCTGTTTTAAAGCTAGAGTGACGATAGTGGTAGCATGTGATGCTAGCTTGTTGCGCAGCAGGCTAAATAACGCTCCAAAGACTGGCGATGGAAAAACTGGTATGGCCATTTTCAAACGGTCACTTGACCTCTGACCTCAAGATATCTGATTGAAAATGAGTTCTATGGGTACCCACAAGTCTCCCCTTTACAGACATGCCCACTTTATGTACATCCAGGGGATGTATGGCGTTAGGTATATTGACAGTTAAGGGGGTTTCTGAGCAATTTCCAGGACAGAATCTCCAAATGTCAAAAGTTTTTGATACCAAATCACAGCATTCTTTTTTTATTTTTTTTATTGGCGTCTTAATGTGATATTTTGGAGGGATTTTTATCCATTTTTGAGTGGTCAAAAACTCCAACTCTGTGTCACAAATGGTTCCAACCCAAAAATCGCCCCTGCAGTCAAAAAAAGTCTGGATACGCCACTGAGCGGAGAATGCATAGGAAATTGTAAAGACTTGTTGAAGCGTGTGCACATGCACACACAGCAGGTTTGCTGCGATAATGAAGTAGCTGATGTCGGGGTGTGGGTCAGAGCAAAACCAGATGTGCCGCTTGTCAGAAACATCCACTGATCGACATAAAAATGCACCTTTTTCTAGGCAATCAACCATTTTGAGACAGTAAGAAACATCGAAAACAATCCTGTGAATGTGAATGTGTGATATCTGTAAGATGGAATACCTGAGGGAGAGCTTTACTGTTTGATTTACTGTCTTTTAATGGACAGCTCTGTTTCTTTCAAAGCTCGCTGACGCAAACAAATCAAGCGCACCTTAAAGCCGACAGGTCTGCATTAAGACGAGGAATGCCCGGAGGAGTCGGCCGCTTTAAACGGGCTCCTCACCGAAGCTTTGATGGATACTCTGTGACTTTTAATAACGAATTCAGAACACCCCGTCTCGTGTCAGGATACCCGTACCGTCAGAGCTTCATGCTCTCTGATCAAATCTTGCTCACATCCCAGCGAAAAAGGTGGTTACGCTTGAATTATATTTGGAAATAACTTTGGTGTGGACAGCAACATGGACACAATTCTATCAATTTCCTGAGGTAAGCCCTTGCTGGCTGCACACTTAAAACCCCCCTCTGAGCACAAGCCTGTAAAAAGAACTGAGGAGCACAGTGGCTAAAGTGTTTTTGTTCAACAAAAGTTCAACGACCACAAAAAACCCCTCAAAGTATCAAGAAAAGAAAGCTGTACTGAGAAAAACAAGTATGACTCTGGCTATGAACAATGTTATTCCTTCTCTGTTGATGTTTTCCAGCTCGGGAACATTCCAACTAATTCAACAGGACAAATTATTCCAGTGACCCCGATCTGACATTTTAAATGCCGGTTAAAATATGAAAATAGAATATGATTTCATTCAGGAGAAAGTACATGCAAAGCCAATGTATTCCTGCAACCACCTGCACATTCGTGACATTCCTGGATATTATTCTGACGTGCAGGGCCACATGAGTGATTGATTTCTTTACTTTCGAAAGTGCCAAACCCTGACGGGTTTACAAGACACCAAAATTACCCGTGCAGTGTTTAAACATTTCATTACCTTGCAAAATTATTTTTACAGCTCGGTCTTAAACAACTGCAACTAACGATTACTCTCATTGTTGATTAATCTGCAGATTATTTTCTTGATTGATCGATTAGTTGATGGTGATGGTCTTGTTTTGTCCAATCATCAAACCAAAAACAAACTATATTCAGTTTGCAATGATATGAAACTAAATACAAACTCCTCACTTTGGAGAAGCAGAAACAAGGAGATTTTTGCTCGAAAAATAAAGCTAATTATTTCTCAACAGTATCAAAAATTAGAGCCCAGTCGGCCGAATTTATCGGCCGATATTGTCCAATCACAGACGTATCGCCATGTATGTTGTCCGATATGCGCCAATATGAAAACTCTTTTTATAGAACATATAATGCAGATAACGATGCCTGGGGTGATTTAGAAATGGTGTCATGACATACAGTTCTATTTAGCTATTTAATTTATTCAGTTTTAATTTCTAGAATTGTTTGGCAATGTAATACATTGTATGTATAAAGTATAATAATGTTAAATATTCTTTAATAAAGTAAAGAAAGCAGCCTTCTGAGTACCTTTGCATCATCATATCAGTGCAAAATCCACATAGAAAGGGTGTGTATTTATTTTGTTATTGCAATCAAAATCAATAAGAATTTGATCGCAAACTATTTTCATTCCAGCTCAAAGTTTTACATCAGCTACCATATTGGTAATCTGTGAATTCTTCCCCTCTAAAATCTGTATCGGTCTCAAAAATCCCAGTTTCAGCACTAGTGACGTTTTTAATTTTAGTCAGATAACTATTACTGTTAACAAGTGACAAACACTGTAGTCTCTCTGCAGAGAGAGATAAATGAATTCTGAAAAATGTGATTCATACAACGGATCTTCGAGTGTTTCTGTCTGGACGGCAGAGTCAGAGTGATGAGACATTTTTCTCCCGAGCCATTCTGCGGCTGACAACAACAAACGACCGCTAATGCAGGCTGGCGACACGCCGAGGTTACGGTGTTAACACACGTCAGCCTGCGTTCAGGAGCCTTTTCTGAGGTTGTAAATCATTTATCCATAAAGCCAGAGGTGTTCAAAGGCCCTTCACACGCACACCGGTATTATCTGTCATTTTAGGGGATTACACGTCTTCTCGGGACTCTCCGGGCATGTACAGGCTGCGGGTGATTGACATCTCCTTCATTTTCCTATTTTAACTCTGTTGCACCTGTTAGGACAGGAGCACTTCTAAAACGTTTAGGATTCTCTAGTAAATACACTTTCATGACTTTACCAAAGTGCCGTGTATAACCACACCCAACTTTACTCTGAGAAGATGTGTGTGTGGGCGGGCGGGGGATTTGATGCAGTCCTTTTGTGAGAGCGCCAAAATAAAAATAAAAAAGAGATGAAGAACATGCAAAGATCCTTTAAATAGGCTGAGAAATGGAAGTATTATTGTAGTATTCCCTTGTTTTTTTACACACAGATATTAAATGTAATCAGTAGATACATATTGGTCGGTATGATTTGTTAATTTAGCAGTAATTTTTTCTACCAGTCACCTGACATTGCAAGGTGCATTAGTATTATGTTGCGCAACATTATCCAGATAATCAACAAAATATGCTTATGGCACTAAAACACACTGGAATCACTTTATCTTACATTTTGCTGAGATGTGACTTTTTTCTCGAAACATTGCAACTTTTTTTCTCTGAAAATTGAGGGTTTTTTTCTCAAAACATTACAACTTTTATCTCATAAAATTGTGACTTTTTTTTTAACATTACGACTTTTTTTCTCAAAACATCACAACTTTCCACTCGAAACATACAACTTTTTCTCTGAATTTTTTTTTTTTTTTCTTGAAATGTTACAACTTTTTTTTTCTCAAAACATGAGGAATTTTTTAGCGAAACATTACAACTTTTTTTCTCATAAAATTGTGACTTTTTTTTAACATTCCGCTTTTTTTCTCTCACAACTTTGCACACAAAACATTACGACTTTTTCCCCCCAGAAAATTGTGACTTTTTTCTCGAAACATTAGGACTTTTTTAAAGAAACATATATGTTTACTGCATCACAGATAGGACACTGCAGTAAACTGCAGTCAACTCGTGAGGATATTCAGCACGAGTATCCTAATAACGGAAAATGATCAATTAATTGCGAGTATTTTTTATCGCGATCCACAATAAAAATCTATTATTGTCCCATCCCTAATATGTTGGCCGATAAGTAACAAAAAGTACAGAATTTAACTTAGCAACAGTATCAACATTATATACAGTAGTTTGTCCACCAGAGAGAACTGACTAGTTGATTTTTAAACTGTAAAATGTCCCAATCAGTATATTTATTTAATCCTCTAGAAGAAGAAACTAAATCAAAGGGATCTGTATCAAGATTAACCTGGCAGATATTTCTTTTAACACCCAAATCTTAATATCAGTCTATCTGCGAGGCTATAAATTCTATACTTGGGTATCGCCTGTGTGTGTGGAAAAACTGAGGAAGAATTCAAACGCCCTTTCATCGTGTCCTCCGATAACCTCAGATTTCAGAGCTGACCACCAAGCGACGAGCTCAAAAACAGAAACAAACGACGACGTGGAAGTCGCCGCGTTAAAACAGGAATTGCTTCGGCTAGTGAGCAATGTGCACGACTGTTTTCCTGCAAGTAATGTCCCCGTTTTTTTCCATGCAATCCTGCCAAATGGTGATTCTACCAGAAGATAAAATGTGGCTTTTTAGATGTGCAAATGTTCTCCTCCACACACCTTGTAAACACCTCCTGCCTGCAGGAAAGCGAGTGTGTGTGTGTGTGTGTGTGTGTGCGTGTAACATCCTCCCATTGTCCCAGCCCTCACAGGGGGTAACCCTCTCATACTATTGTTCCACTTCTAGTACAATTCAGTCAGCTGACAAACAAACACACACAAGCAATACTTCAAACACACTGTGGAAACAAACACACCAACTCTCCCAAGTCATTCATGTCTTGGTACTTCACTTCTGATTCCTTATTTGGCTGATTGCATAATTCAAGCAAAACTTCCTTCAGGATTTCTGCAATTCCGCTCTGTAGCGTCGTATTCAGCTTTTCAAGAGGAAAAATCAAGCACTTTTCAAGCACTTTCAAGGTAGCTAAACCAAATATGTCGGTCATGTGTCGTCAGATATCGTACAATCTGTTGTGCATATATTTTCGTAAGATATCACACGAACCCTTTGATGAAAAAACATTGATATCATCGAGGTCGATATTCCCTCGAGTGCACAATGAAAACATGATTGTGAACATGATTTATGAAAATCTAAATATCTTGAGATATCTTAAAACAAAACAGATTGAAGGAGGAGAACCACACAGACTTTTTTTGGACAGCATGTTGCTGAAGTAAAAGCCCTTATTTGATTAATATCGATTATATATAATATCGATATTTGATTAGTATCAAAACAACCAAACACCAGTGTGATTGATATTTCCTGGATTGGACATAAAAATAACATGACTAAGGGTTTTTGCAAACAAAGCCTTCATATATATCATAAGTGCCCCTCAATCAGGTGAAATAATTTGCCAATAACCGAAGAAGAATTAACCTACAGGATTTTGGTATGGGGTTCTCTCTTGCATGAAACACTGACATGTCTCCTGGATTGCAACATACTGAAAATGTAGCCGTTTTAAATCTGTGCAGAGGGAATGTTCTGTTCTTTACTGCGATAGATTCATGAGCAAACACACCAACACACCAACACACCAACACACGAGGAGGAGGAGAGTTCTGTCAACTCCCAACTTTCCTCCAGACACACACACACACACGTGGGTTTGACTGATGTAGTATTCTTAAGGAGATAACATCTGCACCTCCACTAGAGCTGCAATGATTCATCAACTAATCGATTAGCCGATCGACTATTTTGATAATCAATTAATCGTTAAAGTAATTTTTCATGCAAAAAATGCTATTTTCCTCCTTTCAACTATGAAGATTTCCTGTTTTTCTCTGTTTTATATCACATTAAACGTAATATCTTTGGGGTTTTCTCCGTTTTAATCATATTAAACTGAATATTTTTGAGTTTTTCTCTGTTTTATATGATATTAAACTGGATATATTTAGGTTTTGGACAAAACAAGACATTTAAAGACATCATTTTGGACTTTGAGAAACTGAGATGGATATTTTTCACTATTTTCTGACATTTTATAAACCAAACTATTCATCGATTAATCGAGAAAATAATCAGCAGATTAATCGATTATGAATCATGAGGTGCAGCCCAAACCTTGACTCATTTGTTCCACAGACACATGACAAATATAATATACTTGTCATGGTTAACATGAAGTTACAGATCAATCACTGCAACTCCGGCTTGACAAACTGGTTTTACTCTTTATGTGGGCTAATTCTGCTGTTTTTAAATTGAAGTACTCTGCAAAAGTTTTTTTGTTCCTTAATGATGAAGACAGTAGTCAGACGTTGCCTAAAATGTTTATTGCTATCAAACTGGAAAAGCCTCTCTCCAATTACTCTTCCTCTAAGGCCGGAATATAGTGTCCTCTAAAACTTTAAATCGACTCAAAATTAATCAAATCGGCCCAAGGGGAGTTGAAATATGGCCACTTCTGATTTAAACAGCCATTTTGAATTTTGGAAATATCATAAATGGATTCAGCATCTTCAATAACCTCTAAAACCACTCAAATATCGTCCAAATCAACCGAGCAGTTGCTGAAAGTGTCCATGATTATGCTAATTAATGCTAATTATGCTAATTGCCCAACATATGCAAGTTAGCGCCCGGCAGCTTCTGAATCTATAAAATGATTGTTTATTGAGTCGATATTGCGATGACGATAAAAAATAGATTTGTTGTGCAATCCTATCATCGACTAACGAAATTCTTAGTCGACTAACACGATTTTGTCGACTAATCGATTAGTTGATTTAATCGTCAGATCTGTAAAAACTGAGTATCTCCACAAAGAATCCTGCAAAAGCACCACTTTAAATCTTGATGTGCTCAGAAGTTTCCTGGAAATAACTCATTGATTCAACATGAAAAAAAACCCATTAAAAAATGACTAATCGACTAAAGAAATATAACGTCCGATTAGTCGACTTATGGACTAAGCGGGGGGGCAGCTCTACTTTTGACCATCTGTGTCTCGTGTGTGTATCTTAGTTTAACCATTAGCAGAACGACCCTGAGAGCAAACAGAGACAAACCAGAAGGCCATCACACAGGAGGGCACACGATAAAAAAGCCGACATCGGTCCGTGCGTTCGATATTCACCAGCTGCTGGCAACTGGCGTGTGAATAAAGTCGCTGTATTAATGAGCCTCAGCAACAAAGAGAATACAAAGAAGATGGAAAGGAATCTAGTCTTTCAAGAAACAGAACAAACACGCTCTTTATCTGGCTTTGCATGTGCACAAGCATACACGCACATTTCAGATCCCTTTTTATATTTAGCTCGTTCAAAAGTTCAGAAGTGACGAGAAAATGTACGATAATAAGTCTTAAACACACACCTGGTCTCTCCTGCCCACCACAGAAAACCACATGTTGCAGCAGCTGCTCGTCAGCGTTGTGCAGACCAGTTCACACTGGGACGTCCGGACTGGGACACACACACACACACACACACCTCCTTTTATCCCGCAGAGCGCTTCAACACGCTAACGTGCGCCGACAAGTCCAAAACCTCTCAATTACACCGGCTGGGAGTAATCCATTCAGCTGAACGTCTACGTTTAAAATCACTATTTACGGCTGGAAATGTGCGATTAAAAAAACAAAAGTAATGTGGATTCCTACGTGTGTGGCAAAGAGTAGTGGAAGTGTAGTGCAGGTCATTTTTTTTTTTAAAAAAGGTTCAGTGGGAAAAAAAATGTTTTAATAAAAACTAATTTAAAAAGCTGTATGAATTCCAAGTATATGTGGTTAAAAAAAAAAAGATGCAGTAATTTCCTGAAAGTGCAGAAAAAATCCTCCACGAGTTTCCTAAATCGTGTTTGTTAAGAAACGGAGAATCCAGGCAGCGCTCCAGAGGTGAAGTGTCGGCTGGGACGCCGGCTGGTCAGAGTGAGGTGGAGCGCTGCTGCAGCTCCACCAGGCAAATACCACACACACACACACTCACACACACACACACACTCAGTTATATAACAGGACAGAGCTCAGCCCAGTTTACCGAGAATTCAAGCAGCTGTTTGACAAAATTCTCTCTACCTGAATTTCCCATCCCACACACACACACACACACACACACACACACACACACTCTCCTCCTCATACGTCCACACAGCTTTGAAAATAAACAGAGCACGGTTTCCTCAGCACATCCTTCCTTCCCACACGCACACACATGCACACACACACCCACAACGCACGCACACACACACACAGGAAAGCTCTAGCCTTCAGCAGGAAACTCACTCTACTCTAAAGAAGGAGAAAAAGAGTCCTCATGTTTTGCACAGAGAACAAATACTACTCACGTACTTTATCCATGTCATCATTAAAAAAGTAGCAGCACAAAAACATGATGCAACAACAAGACGATGGTGCATCAGCCTCACCTGTGCTGGCTGGCAATGAACCATTGCAACAAACAGGGATGGGACAATAATCGATTTTATCGTGGATCGCGATAAAAACACTCACAATAAGTTGCTCGTGGTGAATTTCCATTGTCGGGATAATTCTGAATATCCTCATGAATTGACTGCAGTTTACTTAAGTGTCCTATCTGTGGTGCAATAAAGGTATTTGTTTCTTAAAAAAAGTCATGTTTCTCAAATGTTTTGAGAAAAAGTCACCATTTATAAGATTAAAAAGTCGTAATGTAATGTAATGAAAAAAAAATAGGGCTGTCCTCGACAAAGGAAATTCTTAGTCAACTAACGCTCATAAGATTTCGTCGACTAATCGATTAGTTGATTTTAATCAGCAGATCTGTTTCTCTGCAAAGAATCATGCAAAAGCACCAATTTAAATCTTGTGTTTACCAGAGACGTGCTCAGAAGTTTCTTGGGAATAAGTTATTCAGCATGAAAAAAGCATCAAAAACAACTAATTGACTACAGAAATTTTAGTGGACTGAGACCAAAACGACCGATTAGTCAACTAATCTACTAAAAGGGAGCAGCCTGACAAAAAAAAAAACATATATAAAAATATTTTTGCAGACAGGATCATATTATATATCATGTCGCGGGCCGGAGAAAGGGGGATGGGGGACCGAAAATGGCCCCTGGGCCAGCAGTTTGAGACCTCTGCTTTACAGTGAGGGATCCATCTGAGGCCTTTGCACAGAATTACGTAAACCGTCGTATAAGTGCAGGGCTTCCCCCCCCACAGGACATTTGTTAGTCAAAGTGGACATCCAACTGTGCTGCATTTTTCTTTGCCATTTCAAATTTAAATCCAAGCAATACGGGACATGGTGGTGGCTCTGAGGTGCACACCGTGTTCCTGCTAAAATGCTAAAAAAACAAACAAAACTAAAACACAAATAAAAGCAAAACCCACACCAGGTGCTCTGCATCGGCAAGTGGAGCTTTTATGAATGTTATGGAAGAAATGCAGCGTAATGATGACTAATGTGTCCTTTATGATGTCGTCAAACTGTTAAATGCTCAGCTGACGATGTGTGATGTCATATCAAACAGATGATGGGGACTGATGATCGGGTTGGATGATGACAGCTGGATTTATCCAGATTTTATGTTATTCTCTCACGTGGTGGACGCTGTTTTATGTAAGTTGGTGGGTTTCAGCTTTTGTTTTTATTGTATGTTTAGTGTATCGAATGTTGAAGTCTGTGTTCTGTGTTTCACCCGGCTGCAAGACAAATGTGCGCTTAGCAATAATAAAGTTTAAAGTAGAGCTGAAATATTATTTTTGTGTTTTAGACAGTTAGTCTGACAAATTAAGCAATTTCCGGAGGTCACCTCGGGGACATTTTTCCACTATTTTCTGACGTTTTGCAGACAAAACGATTAACTGAGAAAATAATTGCCAGATTAATCTATAATGAAAATAACTGTTAGTTGCAGCTCTCGATGCCTGGTCACTTTTATAGAAACTTAATGTTCTTAATATCCTGATTATAATGTCTATAACAGCTGCATGTAATTCCTCTCTCTTCCTCATGTTAAATAACAAATAAAAAAACAACGGTGGACTGTAGAAGTCCAAGAGTCTAGAGTACGGAGATCACAGCAATATAGATTTTATCCAGTAGATGTCGCCACTGTGCACATCTGTCATCTTTTTAGACACTAATAATCATATTTCTTTTTTTATTTTGGAGTGATTTCTCATCAACAAGTTGTAACTTTCAAACTGAACCTTTTTGAGTGTCAGAAATTTAAGAAACCCAGAGTTGGGCAGAGTAAAAAAGCATCCATCCTAATTCATCCTAATCTAATCATCTGTATTCCTTTAGACCACTCAGTTAATCCAATCTAATTATGGCATAAAAAAAGCTAGTTTTTCACAGCAAAAACAGCTGGATATGTTTGCCAAGTTTGCAGCTAACATGGGGGAAATGCATGAATCTTAACTCATTTTTCCCTTTTGGTGAGTCTGTGCACTTCTGTCTAATATTAAACCGATTAAACGGGACGATTAATTAAATTTTGAGGTAATCAGCATTGGCTGACGTGTCTGCAGACACATCTGTGGGTAGCCTAACATTGTTTTTATTAATTTTTTTATTTATTTATGTAAGTTTATACATTTCCAAAACAAAGAGATGCTGCTATCTGCTGAATAAGTGTTAAATAAATGTTCATTTAAGTTCAGTAATTTTGTATCACAATGTTTATTATTATTATTATTATTGTTGTATTTTATCAGATGCAAAAAAAAACAAAAAAAACCTCAATATCGGCATTATAAATCGGCCATCGGCCGCACTGCTCTCTAAATATCGGCACCGGCCATTGAAAACCCCATATCGGTCGACCACTGATTTCCCCAGGTTTTGTTAATACATCAAAGGGTGTGTGATCAAATAAACACAGCGGACAGCCAGTGACACACAGTCCCACCCAACACACCCACTCCTCCCTATAACAGCAAACTAAACACACCGCGTTTTTGTCCAGGAGTCATCCAGAGATTTCTTTGCAAAGTCACTGTTTAGTCTCTACGCTGCTGTCAGACTCAACAATGAAAGCAGTCGTCTATTTAAAACGGCAGCCTTTTCTGTCAGCACTGTGTCGCTGAGACACACACACACACACACAAATCCAATGCACCCCGCCTCGACAGCCAAGATAAAACCATTCAAGTTATTTTTGGATTTCCTGTCAAATTCGTGCCAAACCTTCACACTTCTGCTTCAGAAAATGTTTGAAAAATATATGATTTCTGCCTTGAAAGAGAAGTTTTCTTACTAAAAAAAAAAAGTTTCTTGAAAAGCTCAGACAGATGTGCTGTAGTTTGGATGTAACACAGACACACACATTAACACACATCCAGGTGGTATTTCCTACCTTGGCAGCCACGATGCTGAGGCCCATGCCGTTGTGCTTCTTCAGGGTTACCGTGACAACCTCCGGGTCTTTCCTCATTGGCTGAAAAGAGAGATGGACAGGAAGGACAAACTGTGAGCGAGGATGAAACCTCTTAGATGCGTCTTTAAAAACAGCCTCGGGTGGGAAATGTCAGAGAATGTCCTGCAGTGTTGTGTTCTGTCCGTCTGAAAGCAAAGTGTGGAGTAAAAAAAAAAAAAAAAAAAAAAGAGGGAGGGATGAGAAAAGGGAGGGAAGGAATGAAGGACGGATAAAGAGGGGAAAGGGGAAGACCACAGAGGAACCTGTGGTCGCTGGAATCAAGTCAAGAATGAAAACCACATCATGGCTACACACACACACACACACACATATGTACACACACACAGCAGGGCTGGGTGACTGGGTGGGGAGAAACAAAGAAAGAGAGAGAGAGAGCTACCGAGGTTTCCCACATCATGAAAAAATATTCTGACAAAGGATACTCCAAAATAAATAAGCTCATGTCAGACGTATACAAAAGTGCGTCTGCATCGCAGTGTGTATTTTTTTATGTGCGTGTGTGTGTCTGGACAGCACTCTTTGAGTAAATGCAGTGCGAGCGAGGAACACCCAGCAATAAACACAACAAAAACCGCACAACAACTACTGCTACGACAACTCTAAATCCACACCGAGAGACAAAACGGACTACAATTAAAACACCGGTAGCACAGCTACACTACAGTGACATCGCAGCTGTAACTACGACACAGGGTTGCAGCGGTATCCCGAAAATTGACGGCTATCACACCTTGTACTTTCGCTTTTTTTACGGCTTCTCCACAGCAGATTATTAAACTAAACCATTTATACCAACAGGAAAGCAGCTTCCTTGTGTCTGCATTTGTTGTTTTTTTTGCTCTTTTTTTAAGTATTTAATAAAACTAACATTCCTGCACAAACACGGTTTAGCTTGTTTAGCTAGAAGCTAGGGCTGCACAATATATCGATGTTTTATAGTCATCGCAATATCAACTTTCGCGAAAGACTGCGACATATCGTGAAAGGCACTCAGAGAGTATCGGTAGAAAACTGCTCTTTAAAATGTAACTATCTTTTTTTTAAACTTTTTTTTTAAATGGTGCCTTTTGTGTTGAGTTCAATGTTCAATTTGTTCAATAAAATGTCAGAAATAACTTCCAATTTGTTGTATTTTATCAGAATACTGAAAGCAGCAGAAAGGCAGAACTGATATACTGATAAGCTGAAAGCTTACGGATACAAACTTAACGGAGCAATACCACCAGACAGTGTAGAGACACGACCATATCACACGAGGAAGAAATTTAAAAACATTGGTGGAAAGGAATGCCGATGCATACATGATTTAACAGATGTAGAAATGTTTTTTTATATCGATGTATTTAACGGGCTCACAGACCACCGCCGTCGACAAAGCTGCCTCCGCTTTTCCCTCTTTCTTACATTATTACGACTTCCTCCACCGTCCTGTTTGTTGTTGTTAGAAGCTTTTTGACTCTTTTGCCCTCTGGTGGATCGACTGTGTAACAGCTATTGCCAACGTGGAAGGACGCATGGCAGTATGTGGGCAGTGACGGTGACATCGTCTGAAATAAACTGAACTATTTTCGTACGTAAAGGGAGCAAAAATGAGCCTGAAGAGTAAAATTCAAGCACGTTCAAGGTACCTAAGCCAAAAATGTCCAGACTCTCAGAGCCTTTACCATCACATCTACATTGTTACTATAAATGCAAATGTGAAAAATAAAGTTTACAGAATTGTTTTACACCCTCAGCAACCAGTGTTTATACGTAGTACGAACCCTGTATATCGATCACATCTAAACCATGTAAACACACTACATCATATGAGCCACGCCCCCTCCACTCAGCCTGAACACACCATTAATCAGAGTGTGTGTGTGTGTGTGTGTGTGTGTGTGTGTGTGTGAGAGAGACGCCTGCATTATGTCGAGACTACAGTCATGAAATAGTAGAGCAGGGATAAACAGACCAATTACAGAGGAAGTGGCTGTGTGTGTGTGTGTGTGTGTGTGTGTGTGTGTGTGTAGATGAAAACAACTCTATCATTTGCTAACTAACTGCTGCAGTGTGATTGGTGTTGATTAAATTGTGTGTGTGTGTTTGTGTGTGTGTGTGTGTGCGTCTGTGAAGGTTGTTATGAAAAGTAAATTACCCCTTCAGAAGTCACTGTAATCACTGCCTTCCAACTGTGAGACCACACACACACACACACACACACACACACACACACACAGAGACACAGAGACACAGAGACACAGAGACACAGAGACACAGAGACACACACACACACACACACACACACACACACACACACACACACACACACACACACACACACACACACA
>JAOVVB010042603.1:0-15060 GCA_028570985.1 Heterobranchus longifilis
AATCGTGTTAAATAATCGTGATCTCAATATTGACCAAAAATTGGATTATTTGATTATGATTTTTGCCATAATCGAGCAGCCCTACTTGTGTGCACCTTTCACACTTCCACTATGAATAACTTTAATGTAATACAGTTTCATTTTGATTGGACTGAGATATGTGGGTATTCTTTGTGTTGTCTTTGACATCCTTTAAACGTGTTTTACAGGATAATGGACTGTTTTGACGTAAACCTCAGTGATACTGCAGATATCATCCAGTTCTAAAGTCTCGGGAGTTCTGGAGCACTTCAGAAATGTCGTCTTCATATAATATGATATTGACTTGAGAGCACTAATTAATTAATTTGTGTGGATGAATTAATAAACCAGGAGCACAAATTAGTTTTTCTCCATGACTCTGTAGAGTCCACTCTCCTCTTTAGAGGAGTGGATTAATGAATGTCTTGGGGTCACTGTGTGTGTGTGTGCATGTTTGTGTTGTAGTGACAGTAGAGGTAAATGCATGGTGACGCTGTGACCCTGTGAGGTCAAACATGCAGGAGGCCCTTGGAGATCTTAATCATCCTCTTAATCCACAATGCTTAAGGTCTACAGCATCGAGATCTGGGCTTGGCAGGTGCTCTCCACACTGATGTTCATGACGATGCTCAGCTGTGCTGCTGAGGCTGATAGTTCGGCTGATCGGACTGAGATTGTTCTTTAGGTTGTGACCAAGGACGTTAAACCAACACAAGTAATTCACAGTTGACCTCAAGTGGGATTAGGGTTTGTAATTCGATTACTTTATTCAAGGATCAATATCTCCGCTGCTCTGTGTGTTACTATCCCTGACTGCTCGCTATGGACCAGGGTCTGTGACCTTTTCTTTAATCATACGTAATGAAAACCAAACCTGAGCACATGGCAGCAGCTACAGTTGAGATGAGAATTTAATCTGCTTAATTCTGCCAAGCTTCTGGTAGCAGGGACATTAAAAATGCATTTCAGGTATTCAGCAGACACTTATAGACCGTTCTAAAGGGTGTATTAAAATAAATCCTAAAGTATTCCACTCTGTCATCTATGCACCATTCCTTTTTACACTTCCCAAAATGCAGTTACCTTGCACGGCAGCTTCTTGCGATATCACAAGATCATACCAAAATCCATCTTGTCAGGCCTGGTTTACATCAGGCGCGGAACCGCCGCAATTTGCTACGAAGCACCGGGGAGCTCTGTCCGCTTCCATTCAACACCCAATTTATGCCCAATTATGCATTTAAGTAATGCATTTGAGTCTGAACCACAGACTGTATATAAAGATGGATGACATGTCTCCACTTCCTCTGTACAACTGTACAAAAGTGAAGCCAAAATATCCCAGATACGGGCGCTGCCATCTTGTAATCTTGGAGCCAGTGTCTGTGCAGTAGTGATCGAAGTCCCGCTCATACACCCGGCGTGACCGATCGCGAGTCAATCACAGCTGTCAATCATGACGTTTCACGACTAATTACAACCAAACTTATCAGATAACACGATAAAAACTACCTAAAGTGTCAGATTGTTGACAGTTTGTCTCATCTCCTAATATGATTTATGACCTATACTGCAGCCAGCCACCAGGGGGCGATTGAGATGTTTTGGCTTCATCTTTGGGGAGCTGAGGAGCAACTAGCAGATACGGGTGTGGTTTAGGTGTGTGTGACACATGGATGTATAATAAAGAACTGGATACCTGACCCCAAAATGGTGCCTATTCAGTCCAATGAGAATTGCTCGCCTGGCGCAAACAGCAAAAAAGTAAAAGTCTAGACTTCCTGGTTTACCTCCTCAAGTGTTTCTCCCGCTGGCCCCGCCTGCGAGTTCCTGCTGGCCCATAGACTTTACATTGGAATGACGTCACAGATTTTCAAATTGCTTTTCCCAGCTTGAGGAAAGTTGACCAAATATAAAAACTTCATAGATTAAAAAATTCAGAATAGAAAGAGTCATAATCGACCTTGTTTGCAGTTGGAGGTGTCCTGTCAGTAGTTTTACAGACGTCTCTTTTACAACGGTGGCCTATGGGGGAAGATGCTTTTTGGGCCGCAGGGGGATTTTTTTATTCACTTCTTAGCATCCATGGTTTGACAACACGGAGGGGACACTCTATGTTTGACAGTGATAGACAGATGGTTCATCCAATCACCTGCCAAGTATGTTTTGAAAGTTCCTGCCCTTTTCCAAACTCTTTCCAATGACAGCTTCTCAGATGCTTCTGTGTCACAAACCATCTGGTGCGCTGGGTTACAAATACAGTAGGTACCAAATATAATCCACTTCCTCGAACTAATATTGGCTCTTCCCTTTTCCAACTCCCTGTTCTTGTTTGGCCACAGTTTACTAATCCTGGAAATCATCAGGATTAGGAAACAAGCCCAGATCCTGTCAGGACAACTTAACTACATTTAATACAGTTGTAAGACTGTGATGTATTGTAGAAATACCTGGTCAAGAAAACAGACAGCAATGATTATGCAAGTTTGGTGGTCTCTGGTGCATTTGATTTCAGTGATGTGTGTTTTTTGGTCTACAATGAATAGTTTAAGATCTGAGAAATCATTCATACATGTCCTGTCGTGTCACCCTTCCTCCACTGTCCTCACTGTCTTCTCTCACTGCTGAATGAATCACAGTGTCGCTGCTCTGTGCATTCAATGACCCGCGTGTTTTTCAATCAGAAGGTCGCAATATAAATGAACGGAGATTGTTGAAATTATCTGGCGATGTGATTATGCCTGATATGATTCATGTGAGACTAACAGAGACAGCACCCAAAAATGATTTAATCAAAAGATCAAAACATTTTGGATGACAAATAATGGTTGGTGGGACCTGAAATATTTTCTTTTTCCAAATATTTTCATGTCTCATAGAAAACATGGATTTCTTTTTTCAAATGTAACCTTCAGTAAAAAAAAGTGTTTTTCTATTGAGACTTCTCTTTTAGCTTGAGGAAAAAGTGACAAACGTTTGTCGCACATATCTCGGGTACATCTCATATTTTTCCTAAATGCTTAATCCACCATCCACAGCAATTTCATTCCAGTGCTCATAATGCTAGCTATTTGACATTACTTCTCTGAATCTAAACTTCTGAATGAAAGCTTCATATGAGGTTCATATGTTGTCATGCTCAATAAAATGTGTTTCTTCTCACTGAAAAAGAAAAAAAAAAGGTCTGTGTGTACAGTCAACCCTGAAATGATCTTGTTCTCATATTTTGCATACGACAAAACCTTCACTATTCACCCAAAGTAATACCAGGCTTGTCTCCCTGCTCTCCTTGCTAATGTTACATGCTACATGTTATGTTGCATTTCCCTTTCACTGTACCTAGCACACCAAAGTGTATAAATGTGAATACGATGACAGGAATCTGCCAGGTGAGGTTTTTGTATTTTAATATTATTGGAAGAGTCTGCAGTCATGCTGCCAGCTATGTGAGGCTGTACTTAGCAGTCTCCCAAGAAGTGTGCTGGGCTTTGAATTTTCATAGTGGCCAAACAATGGAATTGCAACTACCGGGTCTGTCACGTGATGCCATGTGGCCCAAAAAGACTTTTTCCCATAGACTTTCATGGCAAAAGAGGCATCTTTAAATCAATGGATGCATTTTTTTGGAGCGTCACAACCCCCGCAAAATGACTCGTTTCACTATGAGAGAGAGTTTTTTCTCATAAAACTGGGGCTTTTTTTTCTTTGAAAAATGACAACTTTTTTCAAAAAAAAATTACGTCTTTTTTTTCGAAACATTAGAACATTTTTCTTGAAAAATGACAACTTTTTTCTAATAAAATGACAACTTTTTTCTCTGAAAAAATTACAACTTTTTCCTCGAAAAAAAAAAATACAACAACCATTTAAGTTAGCGGATCATTGCTGAGTGGTCAAAAATGGTTCAATTGTGCACCAAATCTGTGTAACAAATGGTATCAACCCCAAGAGAGAACATGGTCATCATATACATGTTTCGTAATGTTCGAAGCCCTTATACCTTCAAAATGTATAGGCGCCTAACCAAAACACAATGTTTATTACAGATTTATGATTAGAAAAACACAGTGCTGAACTGCACCTCAAATGAATCTTCAGGTTCTCAGCGTTCAGACTTCAGACTTCTATGTGGCATCTACTGCTGACCTGCTATCTCCCCCTAAACATCCCCTGTCCCCCGCTCCCAAACCCTTAAAAAGGGGGGTTAGACCCCAAAGGGTTAAATCACCATTCATTTGTCACTGCCAACATTAGCTCATTGACACGATGAATGGGAAGTTTGCGCCGTAGTGGACTCACATCGGGATAAACTTCAGCTGTCCCGTAGAGGTCTAGGATAATGGTTGTCCCAACAACAGGAGTCATGACGACAGATGAGTAGCATGACTAAAACATTAGTTGGGAGTCGGTGAAAGACATAGAGGGGTAAGTGATATGCCAGAGGGTAAATGTTCACCTGTCTAATTATAAATACTGTCTCCACAAGCACTACTGTCTTCCACATAACAGCACACACACACACACACATACACACACACACATGCACGTACTACAAAGTATGCATGGATGTACACGTGAGCCAAACAAAACCTCATTCAGTAAAGCTCAGAAGGACATCACCGACAGTGATCTCAGCGCAGACAAGCCTGGACGTATCCTCAGTAATGAATTCCTGTGGGCATGTGTGTGTATCTGAGTGGGGACTGCCCAATGGTCCAACAGCCCAATGTTCCAAAATCCCAATAGTCCGAAAAATGTCCCATTGGACCTAAAGCTTAATAGTCCAACGACTCATTATCATAAAAGCCGACTGCTCCGAAAATACACACTGGAGTTGGTGGAGTCCAGTGAGTGCCGGCGTTACTTGACATCCCAAAACACCGGCAACAACAACATCATGATTTCATTAAATCAGAGTTCATCGTGCTTCTTAGAAAATATTGTTTTATGGAATGATAAAGCTGTGGTTGAGGTCTGGTTAATAATGTTGTTATTATTATATGACGTTACGGTTAGCCGATGAGCGGTTGAACCATTTGTGGATAATGACATTTTGAGTTGCTTTTGTACGTCTTATTTCTAAGAAACACTGACATAAATCATCCAAGTTATGTTTGAGAAAAATATAAGTCTGTCCGCTGGCTCTACGGGACATGCTAACGAGATGCTAACGTTAGCGCTGTCCTTTCACATCGACACCATGCTGCTGCAAACGTTGAAAGTTGCAGCTAAGTAGCTTCTCACGCATTGCACTTCTCATAATATTCTTCATTAAGGCGAAGCCGCACTTTTGACCGTTTACTGCGGTCCGTCTTTCAGACGTGACGTTAGCCGTGCTGCATACTAGATGCTAACGGCTCGCGTGTAAAGGAATGGACACGCTGTTGATGCGTCACAGTCTCCTGACAGTTCTCCTGGATTAATAACCAAGTTACTTAAGGAATCGTTTCAGCCTTATATCTGAGCAACATTTATGCGCCCACATGGGTTTGAAAACGTGTGTAAAGGTGAGTTAATTCATCATACCGTTTTTAATGTTTATTAATGTACGGTAATGAATGAGTCAGTGGAGTAGCGAGTGTGTCCGTTGGGATTCCATGTCAGGAAACAGCAGAGACAGCAGGTCTGTGTTGATGGTGTCAAAATGTCTCGTTTGACTCATCAGACAGACAAACCCCATCTATATTACTATCTCATCCCCCCCCCCCCTCTCTCTCCTTCCATCCTCTCTGTCTTGCCTCCCAGCTGTGTACACTAGATCATATTAGCGCTTCATGTATAATGGATCAGCTTAGAGGCAGCGGATCTCTCGCCAGCTCCACTTTGCTTTGCTCCCAGCATGTCTTTGGTCCATTTGCTGCACTTAGTAAAAACCTACAGCGCTGTGGACTCACTTTCCCTCACACACAGTCACAGCAGGAAACCAGTTCTCCTCTGGTGAATCCTCAGCCACTCTCGGCTTTAGTTACTGTAAAGAGCAAAACCCAAAGCCCTTTGGACTATTATTTCTTGAATGTGTTTCATTTGGTCCTGTAAGAAAATTGTCTTCGGAATTCTTTCATTGTTCAAACATGAGACTGGGAGTGAGGTAAACTTGGGCTGCGTCCAAATCCACAGCACTACATACTCAACACTATAGTCCAGCATACTTTTGTGTAAATAATCAGTAGTATGCATCTTTTCGGACACACTGATCTGTAATTTCCACGTGAGCCTCCTTACAGGTTGGACACGTAACCACGGTAACCCGTGCCAACCTCAGCTCTACTGTGGTCGCCAGATAATGTTTAAATTACTGGAAAAAAGCGAATGAATTTTTAATCTGTAGAAATGTAGCCTGTGCGGCTGAAAGGTAACCTGGCGGTCTTCCGTTGATTCCACCAGACGGTTAGTTGGAGCGACTTAAAGAGATATTTCGCTGATTTAAATCCAGCTGTGTCATGGCAGTGTGAGCTCTAGATGGGCAGTAGTTGGCTTCTCTCAATAGTTGCAGCACACAGAATTCCCCACGGAGGTCTGCCGCAGCGGGTGCTCACTGTATGTGCCATCATCCGAAATCCGCTGGATGACACATTTTGTGTTACCGGATCTCGGCAGACCTCTGTTACATGTGCTGTGACCACAGAGGGAAACCGAACACCGTTCATTTACACATCGAGCTCACACTAAGACAGTGTTCCTCAAACTCAGGACAAGCTCCGCTTAACCAATAGAAGAAACCTCACGGACCACCTGCGTATTTTGGCCGTTTTTATAGTATTTTGAAAGTATTTCTCATGCCACAGAAACCTTGATTTATGTGAGAGTTTGCACGCACAAACACACCCACACACACACAACAACAGAAAAAAATAATAAATCATTCAAATGCGTTTCCCCAGCACCCTTAATGGATCACGTATAGCTTACTCACTCATTGTCTTGTCCTGAACAGTGAAGACGATGACGTCTTTTCTGGCTGCAGAGCTATATTTAAAGCGTTTAGAGCGCTGAAAATATCAGCGAGGTGCCTATGCTAATGTTGCGAGCCACCGGAAATCACGCACTCTGTCATACAGTTCATCATATGATGCAAGAATAACTTAAATAGGTGAATGAGGACTTTCCCACGCGACAGCCAGCGAACTTCAGTATGAAAAATAGCTTTTGTGTGTTCTTGCCAGTTGACAGTTAGAAGGCTACTAACCGCAAGCTTCATTCCTCCGAATTTCCTGTCAAATGTCACGCTGATCATTTCTGACCTAAACCGGAGGCAGTGTCGCAAAACGGTCGGCTTCTTTGCTGAACTCCATTAGAATTTACATACGAGTTTATTGAAAGAACGTGTATGTGCTAACGTCACTCACTACTGCACACTCATACACTGTATTTGAATTTTAAATTAGAAACGCGGTGTAACGGCCGCAACAGGCTCACGGGACTTTGTTATGGACTGTTCCTGTTTAAGTCTAGTTTAAGTTTTTAAGGATCTTGTGAGTGCGCATCTATGTTACGTGTCTTTTTATAGTGGTTAGCTTAGTGTTCATGTTAATTTACAATGCGTTGGCGTACCATGACCGAGACGTGTGTGGAGACTGACGGCAGTGAGCGTCTGACGGGACGTTCGATGTCCATTGCATGCCTGGGAAAAGTTAGAACTCTGAAACTTGAGCACATCCTTCCGTGCAGCCCGTCACGTTAGTTTACGTGATCTTCTCGGACCGCACTGTGAGAAAGGCCGCGCTAAGACGACAGAGCTGGTTTAAAATCTGCAAAGTATTTTAAAAGTACTGGAAAGCATTAACAAAAATCACTCCTGTCCAACACTTGTCTCACTTATATATTCCTCTTCCCTTTTTTTCTGTCTTATCAGTCTCCTCTCTCGTCAAACATTCTTAATGAAGCTCATCAGACATCATTTGTCTTTCGTTGTAGACAGAATACTAATTTGTCCAAACATACCTGGCTACATCTGGCTACATCCGGCCACTGTGAAGTTTCCAAGTGTGTGTGTGTGTGTGTGTGTATGGGGGGGGGGGGTCAAATGAAAGTCAGGGGTGCGGGTGAGGACTCGGTGAGAATGGATGAGCTGATCACACCCACACTTATGCACACACACACACACACACACACAGACACACACTGATGGGCAGAGGCGGGAGAGGTTCAATTTTACGCTTCAAGAAAGAGAGTGAGAAAATATAGGGAGATTCGGACCGGGGCAATTTGACAGCGAGCTTTGCAGAAGAAACGCGTAAGGGGGGAAGACATATAGAGGAGGATATGGGGATTGTAAATGTACAATGTTGTGAGGAGATGGTGAAATAAAAGGGAAGAGGAGGGGGTTAAGAAGTACAGCGAAACAACTGACGTGTGTTTAACTGACTTCCTCATCAGACAGGGTGTATAAGGGAAGCAGTATTACCATTAATGGGTCGGATAAGAGATTTAGATGCGGGTCAGGAACACGGAAAGCCAGAGAGAGAAAGAGGGAGTGGTTGCGTGTGGGATGACGTAGGTGCATAATGAATGTGATGGACTGATTCATGGTTTTCAATTTCACCGTCAGTCAGAGAAACTCACAGAGCAGCATGAAGATTAGATTCATCCAGATAGCCATCAGCGAACACACACACACACACACAGTGGATAAAAGCTGATAGGCGCGGTCACATTTCAAATTAGCGTCTTTTTAAGTGCTCTTTATGGCCGTGAGTTAACAAGCTGTCTGCCCATACGTTTAATGAGTAGGCTGTGTCTGTACCATAGAGTTCGGAGTAATAGCGATCACTTCACTCTGCTGCGTCGTAATTCCATACTCCACACTCATTTTTCAGCATGTCACCGTCGCTGCCCTCATACTTCCATGCGTCCTTTACGTTGACGATAGATGTGAAGCAAAACATCCACCAGAGGGCAAAAGAGAGTCCAAAAAAGTTTCTGACAACAACAAACAGGAAGGTGGAGGAAGTCGTAATAATGTGCCTCTTAAAGAAAGAGGGAAAAGCGGAGGGAGGGTTGTAGACGCCGGTGGTCTGTGAGGACATTAAGTACACAGATATGAAAAACATTTTAATATCTATTAAATCATGTAGATATTAAAGACATCGCCATTCCGTTCCGCCATTTTCTTTTTCTTTTTTTTTTAAATTTCTTCCTTGTGTTCTATGGTCGTGTCTCTACGCTGCCCCCATGGTTTCTGTTGGTACTGCTCCGTTAAGTCCGTATCCCTAAGCTTTCAGAGAGCGTGCGGAAATAAGGAGGAAATGAACAGAGTTCAACGTTGAGCATAAATGAGCCTTAACAAAGACGTCCTGTCCCAGATCTGCAAATAACTTATTATTTTTATTAACCATCTTGCCTAACTTTGACCAAGTTCAGTCGCCTAACCTTAACCATATCCATATCCACAGTTTTTGCCATAACCACAAGCTCACAATGTGAAAACAATGTGAGGTTGTTAGAAAGGATGAACCTCCTGAAAATTACGCAGCTTTACGGAGCTTTATAGTGAGTTTCAGCCAGAGCATGTGAGCGGAGCAAGTGGGAGGATTTTTGGATGGAGCGCAGAGCTGATTTTAAAAATAATGTTGGGGCATCTCCTTCTCTCCTGCTCCATCCCGCTCCAATTCCACTCTTGCACCGCTTGCACGACGACTTATGGCCGGATGATGGCTGACTTTTTGCCGGCAGGTGCATACAGGTGCTCCGGGCACTGGAGGCATCTGATACAACGCAGCTTTTTTTCTTTTTTTTGGAGTGAGCAGTGAGCGATTTTAGTGGAGTGGGGTGAAATCTGAGTTGAGTGCAGAACGATATTGAGCAGAGCAGCCTGGAGCGGGGGGGAGCAGGGGGAACAAACAGCTCTGTGAGTGAGGAGGGTACATTCTCACCACTCCACTTTCAGCATTGGACTATATGTTCCGCAACTTTCCTGTTTGGGTTCACTCTCACTGCTCTCACTGTGTCATTTTCAACCACAACAGGCCACTGTTTTCAGTGAAAAAGCTCTAAAAAAACCCCACTGTGCTCTACCTGCTCAGCACCAAACGGCAGATTGACACAGTTAGCGACTAGCTGGAGAACATAGTGAAGCACCTCGCAACTTAAGAGTCACACATTTCCCTCACGGAGACCAAAAACAAAGCTAAAAGAGAGTGAATATTGGAGTAGTCATTTTGGTTCGGATCAAATTGAAAAGTCAGAACCAAAGAGGTATGTGTGAAAGGGCCCTGAATTCCAACAGTGTTGTAATTTGCAATATGCATATACTTTTGGTATGTTCACATCTTTTATGATTTTCTGTATGAAACCGTAAAGTACATTAATTTCTTATATACTCACTGAAAAAACTATGAAAATCGTCATACATACAGTAAAAAGTTAGTATGTAGTGTGGCACTGGGACAGTCTATTTCCCCCGACACCTCGCTCTCTCTCTTAACACCTGAACACAGACTCCTTTGATCACTGTGTGTGTGTGTGTGTGTGTGTGAGAACTGCATGTTGTCAACCTTGAAGACAACACCTTTTTTATTTTATTCATGTAAGAGCGTGAGACTGAAAATTCACCCTCATCTATGTCCGCAGAGAAAACTATTCAAAAACATCTGTAAGCCTCATGTTCCGCTGCCCTGTGGCCATTTCCTGGTCCTGGATTAATTAGCCACAGGGGCTTCGCACGTTGATGACATCAGCATCAGACCGAGATTAATTAATGTGATTTTCGCTGACACATAAAATGTATCTGGGCAGGGGCAATCTGCCTCTAATGTGCTCTGAGTGTGTGTGTGTGTGTGTGTGTGTGAGAGAGACAGTACAGTACAGTACAGCATGCGTCAGAAACCAGTCCGGGTCAATGTTGATTAAATAAACAATTGTGTTTATAGAGTAGACCTTTTAACACGCATGCATAATAACATACACACAGACGCGGTACACCCTTCAACATGCTACGTTGTCACACCACTTTGTTTCTGTCACTCATGACAAAGAGACGAATAATGAGGCTTCTTGCGATGAAATAAAGTTAGTGAATCAGCTTGATTTTTCACTACAAACAAAAAAATCACAAAACTATGTATTAAGGCCATTGTAAGTAAAAAAAATAATTTTTTTTAAAATAAATAAATTATGGAGGTGGGGAAGGGGGGTAATCAGAGAAAAAAACTGGGGATATTCTCTGACATTACAAAGCCATGGATTTGTGAGGAAAAAAAACAGTATGGAATATGGCTGCATGGTGATTCTGGGCTAAAACCATGAGTATTTCCTTATTGCTAAATCCGATTGCAAGGCTATAATTTGATTAGGTCATTCACTCCAGGAAAAAATGCACGGCAAGCGGCAGAGTCTGCGGCGTGATGAGGTTGATGTAACTTGCAAAGTGAAGCGATGTGGGGTTTTTTTCTAGTAAATTTGGGTTTTTTCTCTGAATATTACTCCCCTTCCCTGGCTTTTTTTTTTTTTTTGTACCTACAATGGCCCTAATACGCTGTCGTACAAAACAACCCACACACACACAAAATAATTTCTAAGAAATGAGAGCAATACTGTAAAACGATGTAAGCACTCTCCAATATCATTCAAGCTCCACAAATTTCCGCCCAGCTCACGGTTGAAGTTTGGGTTTTCATTTTGAGTTTTACAACATCAACATTGAGCAGGGAGGAAATTTAAAGATTTGGGGGCCTGACCCAGCACTTTGGATGCAATAACAAAATCAGGGAGGGTATCTTTGCACATATAAATAACATTTGCAGCTGCCACTGAATGTATGTGTGCTCATTTACTATATGTTCAGTCATGCATGTGTGTGTCTGTCTTGGTGATGTGCAAGAGAGAGACTAACGTGAGACTCACTCTGTACCTCAACCCACCCTAATGAATAAATAATGGAGAGATCAAATAGAGGAGTCTACAAAAGAAAATGTACACGACATGAAATATGCAAGACTTTCTTTTACATAAGCCCCCTTCTCTATCTGAGCGCATTAACAATGGTCCGAATCATTGAAGTTCCCGGAAGAAGCACATGAACTCCACATTTGTGTTTCACAGTAGATATTTTGGCCAGAAAGTGTGACAAATTGTCCTGGTGTTTCCTTCTGATCTGAGGTAAAAACACTACCAGTGATCAAAAAACTCCACGGGGTACCTGTAACTAAAGTGAAACTGGAATTATGGTCCAGACTGAAATATTTCAACAACTATTGGATGGATTGCCATGACATTCGTGGTCCCCTCAGGATGGATTTGAATTACTTTGGTGACCCCGTGTCATCTAATGTTTTTATGACTAGCTGCAAAACTAAACTTCTTTCAGCCTCACCAGTTCTTTGTATTGTAGTGCCACTGCCAAATTAACAAATATTAATTGCATAACAAGCTAAACTAAGATGGTGAACATGGTTAATATTATACCTTACTGAGGGTTTTCGTTAGAAAAACATTAGTGCCGGTCAATGTGGCCTTTAAGATTTCAAGATTTCAATGTCCTGGACAAATGGGAGAAATTCCTGTCAAATATTATCGGTGTTAATTGAGCTTAAAACCAATTAATAGGCAGGTTATATCAAGATTAACATCATCAAGGCATGTAGATTTATATTTCTTATTGAAAAATTGGCTACTTTTGCTTGTACATTATTATTTTAACATATTGGGGCGGCTGTAGCTCAGTTGGTAGAGTGGTCGTCCACTAACTGGAAGGTCAGCAGTTCGATCCTCGGCCCCTGCAGTCTACATGTCGAAATATCCTTGGGCAAGATATTGAACCCCAAAAATTGCCTCCCGGGTGCTAGACTGTGGCTGCCCACTCCTCCTAAATAGTTAGGATGGGTTAAATGCAGAGGACACATTCCTTGTATGTATGTAAAAAAAAAAAAAAAAAAGATGTACTTGGCAAATAAAAAATTCTTCTTCTTCTTAAAAATAGACACGGACAAGCATTGCGTCATTCAACGTGCATCACTGACACCCATAGCACACATTGTACGTGTCATGCAGACATCAAATAGTCAAGTAGCCAGGATGTGTCATTCCAGGGAACAAGTGTGAAAGAAACTGCTGCTTCTCTAGAGAGGGTGACATGTGCGCCAGCCTCCACTGTATATATTGACCTTTAAAGTTTTAGTTTGAAAGTGTGTCATATAATCAATATAGGGGCAGCACCCGGCTTGGGGCCCTTAGTGGAGGTTGCATGTTCTCCCCATGTCAGCATGGGTTTTCTCAGGGTTCTCCACTTTCCTCCCACAGTCCAAAGACATGCAGCTTAGATTAATTGTTGACAGCGCAAACCTATCTCCACAGCTCTGAACCAAAATAGTTTACATGTCGGCTCCATGGGAAGAAAGCAATAGTGTGTTTGTATCAGTCATTGATTATATTTCCCCGCCCACTGTAATGAGAGAGGATAATCTACCTGCAGTGACACAAAGACACAGAGACTGCTGATCAATCACTGTTCCAAACACATTTGGCGGGATATTTGTGTGAGTCACGCAAAACAAGACAGTGAGCTTTCGTTTTGAGACAGTGTCGGATTGTTTCTTCAGTTTTTGGACCCGGCACAGCGCTGTGAAACTTAATGTGAAACATACACTTGAATAAATACTCCCAAGTCATGAATAAAATGTATACGTGTGTCATCTTCAGTTCCCCCGCTTTCATTTCCGACCCAGCCAGAGACCTCCACGCCATTTGTTTCTGTGAGATTTCACTGTTTAGAGGAGAGATACTAGAGCAGCGAAAATGTTCATTACGATTTAATTTATGCATCTCACAGTACTGTATGTAGCATTACAATCAGGATAAGTAATACCGCATACCGCGCGGTTGAGCCAAACTGCATCACCGCTGTAGAAATTCCTTCACTGCGACAGGTGTGAATGTGAGCGTGAATGGTTTTATGTGTACATGTCGGTCCTGTGATTGCCTGGCGACCTGTCCAGGGTGTACCCCGCCTCTCGCCCCATGTTGCTGGGATTGGCTCCAGCCCCCTGCGACCCTATAAAGGATAAGCGGTTACATTTAATGGACGGACGGACGGATATAATTAATATAAGAAGAGACAGGAAGGAACAGGATGTGATACTTTATCACTTACTAGCACAGGTAGTAGTAACTGTAAACAGTACAGTCTGTAGATTCAAGCCTCACTTTACGCCACACTCTGAACACGTGTCTCATTGAGCAAAAAATAACTTGTGGAAGTAAAAGAGAGTCCAATATATTAATGGTCATGGGTCAAAGCAATCACTTGCTTCCAACGGCAGCCGACACAGGCTCCATCCACGTCCTGCGGAAGGAGACTTGCCCAGTCTTGTCTCACAACAACCCTCTGTCTTTGTCTGTTTATTGATTGAAAAAGAGTTTAGCCAGTGGAACCTCAAGCTTTTTGACAATAGTGTCAGGAGGAAGTTAATGGAAAAAACACATTAGCTTACTTTGTCTGCTTTCATGTTTGAAGACCGACGTCTGTGAATCAATATCTGTCCTTTGTAAATGTTCCCTGTATGTGCGCCGAGCCATCCTGACCAGGCAAATCAAATCTCCGGCCATCATACCATTACAAAAGAGTGGTCTGATGTCTGAGGAAACCGCGGAGCCCTCGGGCAGGACAACTTAGGATATTACTTCTTGGAGAGTCAATGGAAACACAGAAGAGGGCAAAAGGACACAGACTGGGCTCTGTGTTTTTGCAAACCAGGTGTACCAGAGCTCAATCTGGAAATCAGGACGGATGGGATGAATACGTTGTTTGTGGGACAGGCTTCACTAATGGCCAATCACATCAGCCTCTCTCAGACCCTTTTTAAAGACGAAGACTTTTTTTTCAAATGGCCCGGGATGAGAGTTGAACTTCTCTGAGGAGAAACCTGTCAGTCAGTCAGTGAAGTCGAGCTACGGTTGTAGCTCGATTAGGTCATTTAATTGGACGACTGTCGTTGTCCCAGTATACATGAACTGGGGGAGAATCGACTTATTGACCGAAGTATGTCCACCTCCGTTACGGTAGGTGGCGATATGCCGCCTTTCAGCTGGTTGCTTCCGGTTGAC
>JAOVVB010042612.1:0-29861 GCA_028570985.1 Heterobranchus longifilis
CTCGGAAATGCTGACGTATCAGAGCAGACTGGGCTTTTTCGGGAGGTGGACTTAAAGAGACAGGCACTAAAACAGAGCGTTTCAGACAGAGGGTGAATACAGGTATATTCAGACAGACAGTATGAGGAAAGTAATGTTTTTTGAACATTAAAGCGTGTAAACATGTTCTAGTAGAAACCCAAAATGAGCCTGAAAATGAGCATAATATGGGACCTTTAATAATGACATACATGCCATAGTTGTTCCAGTACCTGGTACTGGGATTGTGCATGCTGGCTCACTGGCATTCCTTACTTAAACAAGCCAAAATGTCTGAGATGAAAAAGGTCTATACATTAGCTGTAGTGAGAGCACCTCAAACAAAACAAATGCAGAAGCAACATCTAGAGTTCATGTCTGTTGTAAACATCAGAGGCCTGCTTGCTGGGGACACGTGACGGCTCAGGTGTAACAGGTGGCCTTTACCTCCTAATGAGCAGCTCTCCCTCTAGGCAACACTATCGGAGCACCTGCTGCTGCTCTCTTTATTTATTCATGCCTCGGTACATGTGGTCTCTCGTGTTTCTCACATTTTACACATTGTTGTGCTAACGCCTTTGTACCTACTGTAAAATCGCACTTCAACAGACCGCGACAAAATTACAGAAAAAAACAGAAACAGAAAAGTTTTCATTTCTTACACGCTGCATTGTAAGTCTTGTGCATGAGCTTTTGGATGCATGTATTAGTGTTTGTTGTGAGCACCCTCCTGGGATTAAGGCAAAACAACACCCAATTTATGTGAGCCACTCAGTGAAGAAGCATGCTCATATCAACTGAGCCACATGTAAGGAGAACAAGCACCATCATCATTCATTTCCCCAGTTGGACTTACTTTGCCTGTAAATGGAAAGCCAGGGTGTGCTTGTGTGTTTGTGTGTTTGTGTGCGATGACCCACCTTGCCCTTCTGGTTCAGTGGTTCTATGGTGAGCGTATCGGCTCCTATGTCGACGATCATCCCCAGCTGGAACCCGTCGGCGGGGTGGGGCGCCCACACTGGCTTCCCATCCTCCATGGCTTACCTCCAGTGCAGCACGACCGCACGACTGGGGAAGGGACAGAAAGGGGAAGAGAGGCAACATGAATAAAGGAAAGCATGTGTGGCTTTAAAAAAAAATATGCAAAGTACAGTACGCAGTTTTGCATTTTTACTGAAGTACTTCAACAAACTGAATTTGCTTCTAACATGGTCCCAGTGCCTGCTCCCCAAGGCTTGTAGAGCTACACAATATGGATTTCATCTTTTCTTCACAGCTGACAAAAGTTGATGTCAGCACTGCAAATTTAACCAAGAAAACATGAATCCCCTGTGAGAGTCATTTCTGAGTATCACTGTTCTGTTTTATTGTTGAGCACCGATCCTGATTTGCATGGCAGCATTTTCCTCCATCGTTTCATATCCCTTCATACCTCACTGACTCTTAACTAGTGTCCAAAGTAAGTCATGAAAATTATTTTAACACAACTACATGAAGACTAATAATCAAATTTATGTATGACCGAAAAAAAAACCTTCAGTGAAATCACAAAAAAACTAGAAGGGCACTCAGAGAGCACAGACCTCTGCCAAGGCGCAATGTTAACAAAAGTGAAAAATAATTGCAGTATCTGCCCTGATATTCGGATCCACTCCCTTCCACCAAGTTCTATGAAATTCGAGCCAGTAGTTTTTCTGTAATCCTGCTGACAAACCGAACCAAAAACATAACCTCCTTGGCGGAATGAAGGTTGGAGCCCCCGTGTTTCCTCTAGTTTGGTTGGGCGTCCACACAGGCACAATTGGCCGTGTCTGCGGGTGGGAAGCATAAGCAGGCATGTGTCCTGGTTGCTGCACTAGTGCCTCCTCTGGTCGATCGGGGCTCCTGTTCGGAGGGGGAGGGGGACTGGGGGAAATAGCGTGATCCTCCCACGCGCTACGTCCTGCTGGTGAAACTCCTCGCTGTCAGTTGAAAAGAAGCATTTGGAGACTTCACATGTGTCGGAGGAAACATGCTCGTCTACAATGGCGCATCGACCGGGACAGCTTAGCAGGGGGAATTGGCCAAGTACAATTGGGGAGAAAACGTGAAAAAAAAGATGAGAATGATTTAATTGCCAAACTGATCTACAGGGGCATTCCTCAGTCGTTTGCATGATATGACTGGGACCTGACCCACTGATGCCTTCTACTTCACTTTCCATTAACCTGTTACTGATCTACTGAGAGGATTTTGCCCACTGGCACACGCCCGGAGGGAGTCCTGCAATCTCCAGCAAGGACAACATGACCTCAATTGACCTGACATAAACTGCCCAGTCAAGCAATCCAATTTAGAGCATCTCTGAGGTCTCTCGGTGTATGTTTGGACCGTGCAGTGTCCACGCAACAGCAGGTAATCCTGAGACAATGCTATCAAACTATGCCATTTTGGGGTGCACTATTACTTTGCATAGTACTGTCTGCATACAGACTATTATGCAAATAGTAGTATACTAATAATGGTATTTAGTCATCAACCTTCTTTGTATAATTTGGAAGTCAATCTAAGACAACAACGGCAAGAATGACCCTTTTTAGCACGGCTTTAGCCAAAACACAAAGCTCTATACATTCAACTGGACTCTGTTGTACAACCAAGTGGATCATTTCTGTCCAAAATCTTGTGCTGACATCTTCAGGTCAAATGTGAAAGATGTTATTTTCACATGCGTGACATTACCGGTTCTGGACAGTTAATCCTACAACACAGAGTTGTTCAAAGCAAAAGTGCTGACCGTATGTTTGAGCATCCCATTAGCTTGAGGGATTGAGGTCAAATGTCAGATAGGGTAGATGCTGGAAAGTGCTGATGCAGCCTTCAGCACGGACTTAAAGTTCAACAGGTACATCAACTCAGCATAATGGTGGATCCAACCAAGGGAGAGACTAACCTGTAGTGACCATCAGTGCTTTTCTGTCTTTGCTTTGGACCTAGATGAGGCTGGACCACAATGATCTTGCATTATTATACATAATTATTGATTGTGATATTACTTCTACAGCTCAGTTGGCAAAAAACTGAAAGACTTTTTGAATATCTGATTCCTTTGTGTTGCATTATAACTTGTCAATCATTTCTTTCTCACTAAAAAAATATTGCATGTTAGTGTTACAGTAATAAAGTGGCTTTTACTGCTTTATTATCAAGCACATGTCATGCCTGACCTGACCTACATCTGGCTTTTCTCAATACACTACAACTTCCAGTCACTTACTCACTTTGAGAACTTTGAAACACAAGCCTCAGGTGGTAAAGTCATTAAAATGGTGATATAAGCTACAGTTGTTGGAAAGCTGTCGTCCCAGGAAACCACAAGAATGTACGTTCGAAATAACAAATAGCAAATGTGCAATATCCAGAAGTGTAATATCTCAGCGATCTTACTGTTTTAGAGGTCACAGCATATACATTTAAATCTATAATATATGTTTTTATATTTTTCTTTTTTTTTATTTTTATTACTGTTTGATGTGTGAATGCACCGTTGTGTGTTATTTCTGGAGAGAATGCAGGTATATTACAAATTTTAACCTGTGTACCTGTGTTACTGCAAAATAACCAAATATAAGAATGTATTAAATATTTAACAGCTTATTTATTTATGTATGTACACGTATAAATGAATGCAAACCAGGTTTGCATCTAAAGTAAACTAACGAGCAATGGAGATATTTAATGGAGCAAAGCGAGGCTGAATGTTACGACTGCGTCCACTGTAAGTGAATGTAACGTAAGACTCATGGCACGCTCAATTCATTGTTATATGGTCCGTGTATTATTATAGCAATAATCTTTGTTTACAATAGATGCCTTTGCCCAGTGTGGGACACAACAGCTGGTTTCACACATCAAAAGGACCGACAGAGGAAAACTTGTTTTTATTAATATTATTCAATAATACCAGAAGATTCTTGAACCTTGGTTGTAGAAAGCAGAGCAAACAGATTGCCTTCACACTGATAGGATGTAAGCTGCAGTCACTTCAGGTCAACACAAATCTGATTCCACATTAGAAGTGGCTGCAACAAGTGAAAAGGCCCCACGTGTAACTTAGAAACTACATGGATGCCATATACACATTTGTAATGATGATCATTTGATTATCAAACCACAACACAAGCAGGAGTTTTTTTTAAAAATGCACCAGAAGGAGGGAGGATAAAGATTACTTTCCCAGTTAGTTATCTTCAACCTCCAAGTGTGAGATCAAGGCTACGGGGATCATCAAGACCGCCTTGATAACCACAAAGCTTTCCCACAGTTCCCTACTTCAGTCCAAGTTTAATTACAGCAACAGGAAATACACTCAGTTCAAAACTGCATGACCACCAAAAGCCTATACCAGACTACACATCGTGCTGTGGTTGATGTAATCCATAGACTGTACAAGGAAGACAAAATTCATGCTTACAATATTTGTCATACACCAAGATCAGTGTATTGTTGGTCCATACACAACACATCTGTCTTCGTAACACACACCACCGCTTCATGCACCGAGCTCTGGGATTCTCCTGCTACTTTCAAAGCAAACTTCCAAACAGTCTGGCATATCATTTAGCCCAAAAGTAACATCACTGACTCTTCTCTCTCAACAAAACAGAGACCTCATGAGTAACTTTGACTCTGCAGCGCTAAATCCTCTTAGCATTTGACCCTAATCCAGACAGGGAGGTGAGACGCTTCCAGTGAAATCTTTAAGCCTAACAAACAAAAGTCGATGATCAGTTGCGAGACAATGCAAATCAGAAGGGTGTCACATGTCCCATGACACACAGAGAGCCATACAGTACAGACAGAGACAAGGAAACATACAGTAAATGTACACACAAATTGAATGGACACTGGCTCAGAGGGAAAGCAGGACACACAAATACGCCTCTTGTTTCCTGCCTCTTGTTTCCTGTTCTCTTCCGGGCAAAGGGGGACATGGAACATGGATTGGATAATGGCCAACAGGATGAAGAGAGATGTAAAGACAGGTCACACTTTTAGGTGTATCTTTTAAAAAAAAACATGGACAAGAAAGATTTTTCTGAGGGTTGGAAACATGTCTGAATTTGTAGAATCAAGCACACAGAAGAGATTAGTCAAATGAAATAAGTTCAAGACAACTTCAGAATTAAATGGATTTTAACATAATAACACCTTCTGTGGCTACAAGAGATGGAACCCCTTATTAGCTGCAATGATTAGTCGATTGACAGAAAAATAATCGGCGACTATTTTGATGATCGATTAACTGTCAAATAAGTTTTCATGCAGTTTTCAGCCTCTCAAATATGGAGATTTCCTGCTTTTCTCAGTTTTATATCATATTAAACTGAATATCTTTGACTTTTGGACTGACAAAATAAGACATTTAAAGGCATCACCTTGGACTTTGAGAAACTGGCACGGACATTTTTCACAATTTTCTGACATTTTGTAGACCAAAGGATTAATCGATTAATGGAGAAAATAATCGTTAGTTGCAGCCAATAGGCTATCCCTTATAAATAAACCACTATAACTACTGTAGGGGTTTGTAGGCCAGGCTTGTTAATAATTAAACTAAATTATAGGTATTACGCATACGCAGGAGACTACAGCAACTGTAGGCTACTCACTCCATCCACGTACAGTCTGTAAAGGTAATACAAAGTGCTGTTTCTGACCCTGGCCATTCGCTAAAAAGTGTTAAAGTTAGACAAACACTTACATTCAAGGCGTCAAAATACGATCAGGGCGACAGGAATGTGTTTTAAGTTCCTCATACGGATGTGTAGTTGTAGGCTGTAGCAGTAGTCCAGTTTTCTCAGTGTCTCTCCGCGGGACAGGACAGGCTATCTGGATGACAGGCGGTGCTCGGTGCTCCGGTGAGCGCCGTGACGTCACTGTACTCTGCTGAAGGTGCGTTAAAGTGCTGCTCGTAAGATCCCGTGTCAGGTAGCTTTTGTCTAAAAATCAAACAGCAGCATTGAAATCCATCGTAAGCATTGAGAAAGTAGCCTAACTTTGCCAATACATTCATGTTCTTAATAACTAATTGTAGGCCTTATTGTCCTTACTGGTATTCTGTCATTATTTGAACGATATGATTGTGAAATATTTGGCTGCATTGCATTCAATGTGATATTAAAAAGGTCTTAAAAGTGCCCTTTTTCAATGAAAGAAAAAAAAGAGCACCTGCCTCCCAAAATGTCAGTGCATGACCCATATACTACATGCATTTTTCCCCCAGTATGTCAATGTCAGGAATATTTTAATTGTACTACTCATTGTTATAAAATATACAGTATGTTAGTTAGTTAGTATATTTAGTTTAATCATAAAACTGGAGTTAGATGATAACTTGAGCACACACCCAACTCACTGGCTGCAATATAAAGACAGCAAATGTTGCCTTGAGAGTCATGAATATTTGAGAGGCATGTAATCTAAAACTTTTGGGGGGATTTTTGAAGGAGACATCCAATCCACCATTGAAAGCTGCCACTGGGTTTGTAAATCTAATTAGGATATCTGATACTCCTGCATTGGACCATATCTGATTACTGACACTAGATGACAGCATGTAAACACTAACATTACTTTTTTTTTTTTTGCATGTTAAAAGTCCAAGTTAGCATTTGCATGACATCCTAAATAATTAATGACAAAGACAACCACCACTTGACCATATCAAGTTGTGGCATACAGTATTTTATTTTGGGACACTACAGTACAGCATAGTCTCCAAACAACTATTGTATTATCGCTTAATTTATTCATTCTTTTCACTCCGGTCAAGACTAATAAACGCAGGCAAATATTGAGAAAAAATAAATAAATAAATAAATAATAAATAAATAAATAAATAATTAATTAATTAATTTAAAACATTTAAAAAAATTTAAAATAAAAAAAATAAAAAAAATTATATATATATATACACACACACTCCAGTGGATGCCCACCACTATACCTGCATGATGGACAATGGCTCCCTCAGGTGGCCACAAAAGGAAAAAGCAGCTCTGTATCTGAAGCCAAATCCCAAACCAATTAACTTGCTTACAGGAAAGCAGAGAAGAGTAAAGAGAAGAGAGGGGATGCACTGGAGAGTTGATCATCACAAGGCACCAGAGCACTCTGGGGAAATGATACAAGCAAAGTATGGTATTCATGTAAAATCCCAAATGCTTAAATTGGATTGTCTTTAGGACACAGAATTACACAAAACGTAGAAACTTGAACCTATGAATATGATTCAACTCCTGTGGTATATTAACCCTCTGAGGCTGTAGCGGACTGGATTTTAAAACTTTAAAACTCTGTGTAGATTCGTGACTAAAGCAGTGTGTAAGCACAAAGACAGGAATATGCAGACGCACTCTTTTCTTCAGATTTATAAAGTTACATCTGATTCTGTTTCATAAATTTCAATCAATATTGAGCTGCGGCGCACATGCACGAGCCTCACACACCACCGTTCGACATAAATGGATGTAGAAACTTAAATCCAACAGCCCTTAAATATCCGTTTGCATATTGATACTTGCTCGCTCCACCATTCATCAGATTTGTCAGTGAGAAATGGCCATGTCGCAGGCGACATGTCGGCCATGTCGCGGGTGCCATGACTACTTTAATTCAACATTGTCAGCATTAATTTTCAGATGTTTCATGATCATTTTAGCCTCCTCTGTATTTCCAGATTGTAGTGCGGATCATTCAGTGCAACATTTAACCCGACTGTCATGTATTAGCCTGCTTGACACATCTTTTATACTACTGCCTGTTGGCGTCGTACCGGTGCGTTCTAGACCCCAGAGGGTTAAAGAAAAAACAACTTTATTTTTGATGAATTTGAAGTCGAGTTGGTGTATTTATCGGGCCCCTCCACTGTCAATCATTCAACTACTTTCCCAGCCAATTATCTGTGGGGCCCCAGCTGCTTCGGACTTTATCTGTGAACTGTTTACGAATGTGCTATCACACACATTCTGTGCTGCCTGTGGAGGAACATGAAATGTTTCTGTAGGACCACCAGCGTTCAAAGCTCCTGCAAGTCTTTGCAAGCTGGCTATACTTCTCTACTTCTGTCTGGAAACACCTCTGCAGGTAGGCCATCTGGATTTTGAAACACAGTATACTGTTAAAGCCATGATAATTGGGTTTTTTTTTTTCTCAGGAGTTATATTGATTTCTGATATAGACATTGCCAAGTATATAAAAAAAGCTGAATGTGTTTTTGGTTTAGCTGTGATCAAGTATTAATTTATCTAGAAGCTATGTATTGATTTAAATCAATTATTTTCTTGTATCTATGGCTCCAAATGTGGTGGGGTTTTACACTAATCGCAGTAGGGCGTGATCTCTCAGGAATTCAGTATAGCCTTCAAACTTGATGTAATGGATAATGACTTTATAGTGATACATTATGGAATTAACTTGTGGCATTACTGTTTTGCTGCTGAAACAAACTTTTACTTCTAATTCAACTGTTCAGTTAATTGTCTTGAAAATATCTACAGTCACTCTTTAGCTGTGCAATGATTTGTCCTTTCGTAATCTCTCTTGTTTCTTCAGTATAGCCCACCGACCAGCCCATGTGAAGGATGATAGGAGAGAAGCTGTTACTGTCCGTAATACTGATGTCTGTGCCGAGTTTACTGACACTACAGACATCGTATGGACAGCAGTTGGCAGAGGAGTCGTGCACTGTTCAGCTCCTTGTCCCTGGACTTAAAGGCATGCTGTTCTAAACACTTTCTTACACGCACCATACAGAAAACCAAAATCTGTCTTCATACTTTCTTCTTCTTTTTTTCCCTTCCTTTTCCTACAAAAGGGGAACCAGGAGATAAAGGACAAAAAGGAGCGCCAGGGAGACCAGGAAGAGTTGGCCCTGCTGGAGAGATTGGTATAAAATATTTTTGTTTTTCAGTGCAGGGAAAACATCTACCATGCACCCAAACATACGCTAAAATCTCTTAATTTTTAGAGCACTACCACTAAGCTGAAACAAAAACAAAAAAAAGAACTGGGCTAAAGATCACATTGCTTGGGCTGATAATGTTGTGTTGCATCACTACCAGGCCATCCAGAGATGGCCAAGTGTTTACATCTGGGTGAGAGGTTGGAGGAGAAATGATCTGCTGTGGACAAGTGTTTACTGAAGACTGTAATGAGGAGTGCAGGGTGCTCACATGCTTTTTACTTTTTATACAGACTGCATTTTAATTACTGTACCTGTAGTGGAAGTAATTAGTGGTTTGCGAATTTCACTTATTATTTTCATTCACATTTTTAGTCTTTTCAGCTGCAGAAATGAGCGATATATACTTTTTTTTTTTAAATTGATTGCATAGTAACAAAACATTCCTGTCATACTCTTTTCAGGTCAAACTGGGCTTAAAGGTCAGAAAGGTATAATGGGACGTTATGGAAAAGTTGGCCCAAGTGGAATGAAAGGTAATCATAAATTAAATGCACTTCATGCATGTAGTTGTTTAGGAATTAACTATGTTTTTATGAATAATTACATTTCATATCTCAGGGGTAAAAGGAGATATGGGGGATCCCGGTCCAAATGGCCCTAATGGAGACCCAGGTGAGATATTGTACCATGTTATTCAGTTTGACTAACAGATTATTACCGGATTAGACCGACACATTTGGGGGTATTTGAGAACAAGACGACCGTGTGAGTAATCCCTCACATTTTTGCTTTATCAGGTGTTCCATGTGAGTGCGCACCAATGAGAAAGATGATTGGAGAAATGGACATTCTTGTGGCACAGCTCTCCTCTGAACTGAAATTCATTAAAAATGGTATGATCTTTAAAAACAAATGTTTCTTCATCATTTTCATCATATCTTGCATCCATGCTATTGCTTCACTTGTTATCCTCATAAATCTTCAAATGCTGGGCATGTCAATGTTAAATTTATAGAAATACAAGTGCTCATTTTTCAGCACTGCCCTCCCCTGCAGCTGTTGCTGGCATAAAAGAGACAGACAGTAAGGTCTATCTGTTGGTGAAGGAGGAGAAGCGCTACTCGGATGCTGAGGTCTACTGTCAGACGAGGGGAGGGCACCTGGCCATGCCCAAGGATGAGGGAGCCAACGCGGCCATCGCAGGGTACATAACTGAAGCCGGCCTGAACAGAGTCTACATTGGCATTCATGACCTGCACCAGGAGGGTGTTTTCACCTACGTGGATCTCTCTCCCATGACCACTTTCAGCAAATGGAGAAAGGGAGAGCCCAACAACGCCTATGATGACGAGGACTGTGCAGAGATGGTGGCCTCTGGGGAGTGGACTGATGTGGCGTGCCACCCTACCATGTATTTTGTTTGTGAATTTGACAAGGACAGTGTCTGAGTCCAGTCTTTGTTAAAGAATGGATAAATATAATGGAACTAAAGTTAGAAAAGTGTAAATAGAAAGACAAAATGACATGCAATGTTGTGCAAAGTTATATTTTCTACTTTCTTTCTGCTTTTCCGTATAACCCTATAAGCTATTTATTTCCTTAACTCACAAAACATCCAGAGATTTTGTTCTTTTGTGAGAATGTTTCTTATTTTAAGTGCACCCTTAATCTCATACTCTGTGATTCATTAGTGTTTCAAACATGCTGCCAGGCAATGCATTGAGTTTTTATGTTATGCAAACTATCCACCGAGCAATATTTGCAACAGGGCCATCAACAAACAAGACAAATACGCAAATGTAGTTTGTGCATAAAATATGAAATTTAAGAAAGATTTTGTTTCCAGTTGCATGCTTTTAATCATGGAAATGGAATACAATATGCAGTCTATATTCATATTCATACCATAAGTTATGTGGCATTTGTGGTCAAATAAAAATTCACAGATAATTTAGAAAAGAAAGTCTCCTTGCATTATTTTCTGCCCCAGAGCTGCTACATTTATCTTCTAGTGCAGCAGTGCAGTGTGAGACAGCCTCCACCCAGTGGATGAAAATTGTATTGCATTGTAACAATTTCTCACACACAGATGTAAAGTTAACATTAACAGTAATGTCGGCCCTGAAACTGAAGCACCACGTGCTTTTCCTACTGTAAAATATACGTTTAGTGAAATAACCCTACTATGCTCCTTTTTAAAATACGTCTACACGCTGTAGTTATCTATGCTAAAAATGTATCTTATGTTTGTTATATTTGCACTAATTATTGGAGATTTTCTCTGTATTCATATTTCTTTGGGAGACATGTTGAAATCCATCTTAAGCAATGAATTAAATCCGAGGATGTGGACAAAACACACGAACACTGACAGTTTTGCCGTGACATGTATATTATTTAAAAACAATGTACTCACAAGAGAGTTTGAAATAATGATAAATGAATTACACTTGTTAACAATATGACAGCACAATGTTTGCTGAATGACAAAAACAAGACACTACAGGTTAATATGGCATTTTCATCTTTGAAAATCCTCTACGGTTTAGTTGTGTGATTAATAGAAGTTGTCTTACAGCCCTGGCTGCTATTGTTTTTTTTTAGGATGGGCATCCCAGCTGAGATGATACCCTATTGAGTCGCTCGAAGAAGAGGATTGTGAATATGCATGATGCAGTTCTCCTAATAAAGCACAGCACCAGTCCCTTAAGAAATGAATAATTAATGCTGAGATGAATTATGCATTTAATTGACCAGGAGTTGTCTGGCATAAACCAATTAGGTGCCATTGTTGGTGCAATCTCTGGTTACCTTTGTGGTAAACAATTTAGACAGCTCTGTCTAAGAGTGGACTGGCAGATAATCTTTGGTGGAAAATAATGGCCTGCAAATGGGAGATATGGCTACAGTGCAAAAATAAAGAAATATATCCTGCATCTGATGTAGCCTTCGTTTCCACCGCTATGGGAATATCATTGTCATACTGATGTTTTAGCTTGTGCCTGTAACACATGGACTAAGGCTTAAACATTTGGAAAGGCATGCTCCATGAGCACTGTCAACAAATGTTAGTTTTTGATAAATGTGCAAAGAAAAGGGAAGCAGTAAAGGTGTGAAAGGTATGCCAATTGAATAAGCTTTATGAGTCCATCCACATCCACATATTAGTGGACAGCCTCCTGAACACAACGTTGCTTGGAGACAAATACTGTCAAACAAATGGTGGAGTTGAAAAACTAATAAGCTAAAAAGGGAGTTGGTGGACCAGCAAGCCAATATTGGGCTGCAGCAGGATGTCCCTCACTTTGTTTAAGTCAGATATGCAGCAAGTGGTGGTACAGTATTATCAAGGCGTGTTACTGATAATTGAGATTATTGAGATTGAGAGTATTTTCTGTCCCCAAATGGACAAAATAATTTATTGCAACTTTAATACCATGCTCTTGCAATGCAAAACTCATCCCATGTCCCCGCACATGTTGCAAAACTCTTTAATCTGTCCAGAGGTCCAGCAGAGGTTACAGAAATATTGACTCAGGGCCAGATTTCCCCAAACACTGTTAAGACAATCTAATAAAAAAAAATTGCTTGTTGGACATGTGATATACTGTAACTAGCCTGCAGTATTATTTTTGAAACATAACTCTCATAATAGCTGATAAATAGGCCTACATACTGATCAATGTCCCCCTGCTTGTTGCATGGAAAACACTAAGTTTTTGGAAACACTAAATCAACCACAAAACTATCAAACAACAACTCAGGCGATGGTTAGGTTTCTTGATGCTACACCTCTCATGTGGAAGAATTGGTTTCCATATCAGATGCTATCTCCAGTTACGTGTCCGGAGGCTCAACACACACCTGCCAGTGACACATTTACTTTTGACACCAAACACCAATGTTTGTTTGTTTAAACCATCTGCTGCTCTTAGCTAAAGTTAAGTATGCCGGGCACAGCGTGGAGGAGTGATCTGCCGCCGACCAAAACTGTAACTGTCTACAAGAACGGGGACGCTTTCTATCCCGGAAGAAAAATAGTTGTGAATCCGCGTCATTTGTCAACTTTTGACAGCTTTCTGGCCTCGTTGACCAGAGGGCTTGATGCTCCCTTTGGCGCAGTGAGGAAGCTGTACACACCCAGAGAGGGCCACAAAGTTCAGCGTTTGGACGACTTGAAGCATGGCAGTGTTTATGTTGCAGCCGGAAATGAGCAATTTAAAAAGCTGGGGTAGGTACCATGCCGTAATGTAAGGTGTGTCTGATAGTTATAGCAGGGAGGTTAGGTAACGAGGTCCAGCTCCATCCTGGGCCCAAAGAAGGTGCATTTATTTCGGCTAGCAGCTAAGCTAGCTGCATGGGCATCAGGTGGGTGTTTCTGTCATGTTTACTTCTTTTGTTTGATGGACATTTGGCTGGATTGGATTGGTACTCCATAGTACTTCAACAATAACAGAAATACTTCTGCACACTTGGCCAAAAAGTTAAATTATCAGGTGCATAGGATAAAAAAAAGAAGAGGTCGTGCATACTGTCAAAGGCTTTGCAACAATGTTTCCATGCGTGTGGATCTTCCTCCATAGTCCTTAAAATACGTCTCCATATCATTAACCTATAACTTTGATGTTAATCGCCTACATTTATCTTAAATAAAGTCTATTTTGGGCTTTACAGTCAACTTTTGCGGTTTAATGTGCTGTCTTATTATAGAATAAAGTCTAGAGCATTTTGTATTCAACCTTCAGCTGTAACCAGTATTTTTATTATAAATGATGAGGTCTAAAGATGTCCTCCATCTATCTTTTATAAGTTTCACATGTAGCACCTGAAGCCTGGGTTTCAGTCGTTTACATTATCTATGATTCAATGTCTTTCAGCTATTGTGACATAACAACCAAGAAGCCACAGAAAAAGAAAAAAGAACAGGTAAGACTACTTTTTCTCTTTGAGCAGTTATACTGAAAATGATTAAACTAAGTCTAAACCTTTATTTTCAGGTGCTATATTATGTGCGGCCATACTTGATAGTGGTTTGATATGATATGCAGCTTTCTTCAGTAGGAGGCCTGCAGGTGCCTGAAGCCTAAACCCTGACAGCTTAGTGGTCTGAATGATAATTGGAACCAAACAGTGCTAATTAATTCAAAAGTTATCACACATAACATGAGAGTTTGAGTCAGACAAAAAAGCCTCATTACTTATTCATCACCACAGACTGGGCCATATTCATTTTCTGACCCCTATTTTTGAAATTTACAGATCCGACCTGTTGTTCACAGCAGAATAGTAGCTTCTGCTCGCTGGAGGAATACTACAGATGAGTCTTGCACAATAAAGTGAGTATTGTTTTTAAGCTGGATACAAAGTTATCCTGAATGTTAAAACAGGAGTGTGTTCTTTTCTGTGTTATGTAGTAAAGGAATCATGTTTTTTCCCTGTTTCCTTTTTTTAGCAATTGAATTATTCTATCTTTGTCTTCTTGTTTTGTTGTGTTTCATAGTGTCTCTACCAACGGAGATGTCTTGGTTCCTCCAGCTCGAATACGGATCCCGAAGTATACTCTCAGAAGCTGGGAAAATGTTTTAGCCATGGTCACAGAGAAGGTGCATCTTCGCACTGGTGCTGTGTACAGGTGATGTCTGACATCAGTACATTATGAACTCTTATAGTTTTAAATTAGTGAGGGCATGCAAACCTGTAGTTTTTCTGTATTAATAAAATAGGACCCAACTCTAAAGAATACATATTTTTCTGTACATCATGTTTTGCAATGAAATCAAACAAATCAAACAATTTTTTTTAATAAAAAAAAATTTAGTTAATTTGAAGTTAACAGTTAACCAGTCACAATACTGAATCTTGATTTTCTGTAGAGATCAGCAGCTCTAATATAGATTGGAGAAATATGATTAGTGGAGGCTTTCCAGTTACAGTAGTTTAAATGCAGCAATTATTTTGCAGATATAATTGTTGCACTCCATTTACATCTTCAGTCTGACATTTCCTCCACTCTAACCCATTTCCATGGGGGATGGAGATTCGATTTCCCCTAACCAATTGCCACCGGCTAGCCATATGCTGACTTGAATGGGGATAAATTAATTATTCTAGACTTTCCAAATGTTATTGAACGGAATCGATTAAATGATGATAGTGAAACGAGTCGTTTCACGGGGGTTGTGGCGCTCCAAAAAATGTATCCGTTGGTTTACAGACGCGACAGTAGCGATGAAGTCGGCTATGGCGGAGCCTATGACGTAGGCACAACACGCACGCAAAGGTAAACGGTAAGAGACAGACGGGGCCGGATGGCCGGTAATTTAAAAACATGTTGTTTTTTTTACAGCCCACAGTATGCCAGATAGCCAGTACACCACTGGTACAAAGTAAAAACAAACTATATCTGCGATATTAAGAAGACATGCCATCTCTGTGTAAACACACAGCGTGACAACGGTGTTAGTCCCGCCCCTGGTGCTGATTGGCTAATCGTTAGTCCCCCCCACGATGCATATTTACTCGATTGTGTTTTCAACCGTGAAACCGCAGTTTCAAGTCACAATATCAGACGAATCAGTGAACTCGGTGGAGTGGGCGGATTCTAAGATCTGGACCCAGGCAGGCAAAGTTTAGCGTGGAAGAATGTTTGTAATTAATTAGTGATTGGGACCATGTCTGGTTGTCTGTAATCCAAAACTGCTTGTTAAGGCAAACGCTGCATTTGTAAAACTATGCAAACATTAAGTTTAACCACTGAAACAATATTTGAGACATGTGTATATCTTCTATCTGTTATTTCTAAGCATTGTTGAAACAATCACAAAACATGGCTCCAATTTGTGGTATTATTATTATTATTTGTGTTCCCAGGCTTTACACATTAGATGGAAGTCCTGTCTGCGGCCCAGATGAACTGCAGAACAACCAGCACTATGTCGCTGTTGGTGCAGAAAAATTTAAATCTCTCCCATATGATCACTGCAACCCCTGCACGGATTTAATCACAGAAAACAACATGATCGAAAGGTATGACACTCGTGATCTTTGGTCAATGAAATGCGTTTTCATCGACATATTTTAAATAAAACACTGGATCCTTATTTTGATGTGAAAAAGAAAGAGAAAATTATGTTTGTCAATTTTGTTTTCCCTTCTCTCCCTGCAGCCAAGACATCCTGCCTGCTGTTAGAAAGACAAGACATCTGAAGGATGTGGTGAGTACTATTGCTTCAGAGTTAGGTGCAGTTTGCCATCTGGTTGTTCACTTTCTCGCGACATGCTCAATTGTTATATTTTTTCCCCCCCGAAATTCCCTGTGGTTCATTGCTGAAACACCTTTGGTAGATCCACATTTGAAAAGCGTATCTTTGCACACACAGCATTTCAATTAACATTTCCCACGTGTGAGACTTGTTGTGGGGGGTGCAATTCGTTATGAAACAGCACTATCATCAATCACTGTCTGCAGGAGGCATTGAGTTACCTTTGCTTTCCACTTTGATGGGTAATCCCCACAGAGAAAGGCTGGCCCACTTGATCAAGTGCAGTGAGCCTCATAGACAGATCATATGCACCAGGGGGACTTCTCTGACTGAAAACAAAAAAAAAAAATCTCCTATTCAAACCAGAACCGGGACAATTTGTATTGTGATTAAGTAGACAGTGAAGTGCTTTGAATCCATATGAGGATTGCGCTGCTGTGGGCCCCGAGATGAACACCAAATCACAGGGTGAAGATGAGAACATGCCCACTCAGCAAGTTGAGGTGGAGATGGGGGGGCCCCCCTGTGAGACATGTGTCTGACATCTGATTTTTCTAACCATGAAAGATGACAATGCTGTGGCAGATGCCAATTTTTTCATATGGAGAAAAATGCCCCATGCCTTATCTCTAGCTGCATCTGTGGTTGACTACCAATATATTCAAAAATACAATGAATATTTATCAGTAATATATTAGAATATGTTAAGAAAATTGTAGGATTTCTTTATCTTATTACAACCCATTCAATCATAAAACAATATATGGAAACCACACTGTTAACAAACTTTGCATAACTGAGGTTCCAAATTGCATATTCTTTTCTTTTTACTTTTAGTACATTCTGCAGCTGCCTGTACAAAGTACATACTGTTGCAAGAATTTAAATGTATGATTGTAAAAATAATGATTGCGTTCACTATTTGGGTTCATTTTACAGTTTATCAATGGTTCTGTTCTGTTATTGTCATGCATTGAATATAATATGAAATATCCATAAAATATGGTACTAAAGCTGGAGATATACATGCTGTTTAACCACCAATGTGCTTAGACATCCTGCTGTGTTAATTTCTAATAATAATAATGAGTATGTACACAATGAACAGACAAAACGGGCACAGGATACGCAAGGCAGTGCCATGCTGTGCAAAGGATTGTGGGCCAGAACAGCCAGAAAAGCATGCTGCCTTACATACTGCAAAATGTGACCGGATGTAGTAGGACATCCTGGTATTTTGGCATACTGCATACTATGTATTGGGGCATACTAAATCTTTTTCTGGCATAAACACTAGTAAGGCAGTATGGGTATTGGAACGCACAGCCAGTCTTTAGGTTGGAAACTCTGAATCAACACTGATAAATCCAAAGCCTTTGCAATTTCACACAGCACCATGAGGTGGAGACAGAGACAGAGCTATGGCTGTGTTTTGCATCCACCAGCTCATTGTAGTATTAGTCATTCAATGGAGAGGATGCTGCCGCATTTTACTCCCTTTTGCCTCCACGTCTGAACCCTCATGAATTTGTAAACATGATTTGACCAGTTAATAAGGACCTTTCAGAGGGGAAAGATACATGTGACAAAAATTACCCACTCTGTCTTGATCTGTCGGCTGTTTAGCTTACTGATTACACATACATTTATAGGGTCATGTCCGTCATTAATTTCAGTTTGACCTCACAAAACAACAGCAGTCTGGTTTGAAATGCCTGTAAAAAGATCCTTTAAACATGCCCACTGAGGCCGTGTAAAATGTAACCTTGCTCTTGCAACCTCTCGCTGTATGGGAACGGTGATCTGTCCTGTCCTGTCTGCACCGGCGGCAGAGCGTTTCTGCGCCGCTGAATGGGACATCTGGTCTGGAGCAACCCACTGAAGTCTAAACTGACGGCTCTGCAGAGTGTAATATTGAAACTCTCCAGCACACCGTGTTCCCGTCGGGAGCAAGCATATATGCTGAGTTAGGTGTTCACAGACATGATGAGGTAGAAACTTTTGAGGTAGACGTCGCATAAAGAGAAGATTAATAGCGGGCGAGAGGAATGCAAAGGGAAAAAGAGAATAATGATGTGCATCAAAGCAAAGTACTTTCATATTATAGAGATAATAAGGAGCAGTGCAATTGTGCTTCACATGTACTTCACACGAAGCATCCTGCGAAAATGGCCCAGAAAGGCTGACTAAACCTTTTAATAGCTGCACTCCCTGACATCAGCGATGACTTGCCGCTGCTCTCCATTTCTCCGCTGTTTCTGGATGATGTCATTGGCGAGGGGAAGTAGCAATGCCCCGTGGAAAACTATACCCCCTCAACTGCTGCCAGCATGTCTGCTCACTGAGGACCCGACCCTGGGAGTGGCTCCTACTGATACCACAGCCAGTATGGCTGCAGGCTGGTCGCTCCAATTGGTTGGGACCCCCGTTTTTTCCCCTGGCTATCATATCACAGTGTCCTCTTGTTGACTCCTGTTCTCTGCCACTTGAGAGGGCCACAGATTATTTGCTGCTCGGTCCCCCTGAGCCCCCTTCACACTAACTCTGGCACTTTCTTTCTCTCTCTCTCTCTCTCTTTCGCTGGGGCCTCCTGATACACGCAGTTGTCTGCTCCCACAGGACACGGTACTGTAGATATGTAATGCAGAACGAGAGGCGAGATGACCTCAGCTTTTCCACCGCCGTGTTTCCAGTCGCGCTGCTACTTGTACTGTACTCTCCCGGCTCACGCGGCGCCCCTCGTCCTCTGCTTTCCGCTCCCCGAGTGAGACGGTCTTGATTTAACTTTGTTGATTTAAATAAGATCTATTTACATCTCACCACCAGGCTGCAAACATGCCAAACAAGCCGTTCAATTTTTGATCGCCCAGATGTATTTTGATTTTGAACTTTTGCGGCGAAGTCGTTTCACATCACTCAACAGACGAATCGAGGTTACCAAACTGAATTAACAGCTCTACCACTGCGACAGCGCCGCTGCTCTTCCGTCTTTGATCTCGTGCTGTTATGTGGACACTGCGGCGATGCGAGCGTGAACTCCGTTTCAACTCTCCTTTCGCTGAATGTACCAACTTCACTCTCCTTTTGTTGTTTTATTTTTCTCTCCCTCGGCCCACCGACGGCTGTAGAAATTCAAAAGAATATCAACAGACTTTGCCTCTGCATTAAAGAAAGCAAACAAGTGAAGAAACAACGCTGCCATTCCCTAGAGGCCATGTTAGTGAGCTTGCAAACACCATTGCCAGAAGTGTATTCTGGTGGAAGCCTGAGATCACTACACTATCCCCCGAGCCAGCCCAGGGATGCAGCCAGGCAGCTGCAGTAAAGAGCACTGTAGCTGAAAAGAAACATTAAGTCTGCTCTATCCTGCTCTCTGTGTCTGTCTCTGTAAGGGAGACACACCTCACCTTCCTACCTACAGAGGGGATGAGGAGCCTGTGAGGAGAAAATTGCCTTTTGTGGAAGCATTAATTCAGATGTGTACCCTGCTGTCTGAACATCACTCTGAACTCTCCCCACTGCTCTCTCTCTCTCTCTCTCTCTCTCTCCCCCCATCTTCCTCTCTCGCTCCTTCACTCTCTCCCACCGTGCAACTAAAGTCCCAGGCCTCTTTTTTTTTTCCCTCCCCTCTCCATCAATAACCTTCTGCTGTCTACTGCTGAAGAATAAGTTATTCCCTACGACTCCCTCCCTTTCCCTTTAAGCTTGTTTGGATTTTCATTGTTTGATCTGGCTTGATAAATAAGACAAATGCAGTTAGAAATTCATGGCTGCCCCATTTCATCAATAAATGATTAGTTTGCCACGCTCCCCAGTGATTGATAGGTTGTGCACGGGATGTATTGGAACCAGATGAATTCAATACAGTAGGAGTCGCGGGGGAGCTACAAAGCATATCAGCTCATGAAAAATTGAGGTCAATGGAAAATGTAAAAAAGCGTTGAAATGAGAGGAGAAACAAGTTTTGCCCCCAATGTGTTTTGTCTTTTTTTTTTTTCCTTCTTCTTCCTCTATTACAAAACAACAGCAAAAAAGTCGATGATGAATCACAGAGAAATCTGAGGAAATACGCCTTAATCTGTGCCCCTGTTTTCTCCTCTCTTTTTTTTCTCTTCTTGTAGTTTGCTCACACAGGCTTTAGAGAGGACCTTGAGCACACAGCCAGGGGCCAGATGAAGAAACAAGCCAAACCAGAGAGAACCAAACAACAGAGGCAGGTGTCCAGAAACCCAGTTCTCTTCTCGACAGGGGGTAAGCAGAGCAATTCTATAGAAATATCTCTCTCTCTCTCTGCAGCCCCCTGCTTTTTCCCCCTCCAACATCTCCTTTCCCTCTCAGACAATATGAAGAATCCTGTTGGCTTTTTAAAGACATGTATATATGCATATGCTTGGCTACAGTATGCATGTGCAAGTATACATGTGTAGGGCTACATTTGGGCACACATGTAGGTGTTTTTCATTCTTCTGTGTGTGCATGTGAGGACTTTAATGTGTAAAGAGAAACAAAAAAAAACTAACATTTGGCAGGTGAAGGAGCTTTCTTTGGATTCTCAACCTGTTCTTTTAAGTCCAAACAGAACTCGGCTCCCTGCTCATTTTGAAAGAAACACCAGTCTTTTCTGTGAATATTAAACAGAACAAGACTTCAAACACCATCAAGGGGGCTTAAATCATAGATGAATCCAATCAGGCCATTTTGTTGAATATGTATCCAGAAAGCCTTGTTAACTGTGTGGGGGGAAAACAAAATGCTCTCATTTTCTCCTGATGCGGGGATCAAAATGGTAATAAGTTATTAAACACAAATAACACTGACGAAAGATCATAAAAATGACAAAAGACTCCTTGAAATTGATGGGTTTGAACATCGTAGCAGTTGTTTAAAAGTGATACTGTGTTTATCATGAATACGCAGTAATTGTGTGTTTGCTTCCTCTAACCAATTACTCAGTTGTTGTTGTTTTCATGGGTGTCTGTTTTACCATCTGTGCACAGTAATACAGTAACTCATCCTGTACTGTACCACATGATATGGTAGCATAAATGGGCTAATAGTCACAATTTGAAACCTGCCATCCTTTGTTGTAACTAATGCCTGGTGCACACTGGAGGATTTTCAAATCTTAACTGATTTTAAAAACATTTGAGACTACTGATGTAATGACTTCACTGATTTCTTTAGTATTTTAATTGTAAGAAATAACGCACACATCTGGCAGTTAAGTGAAGATGCAGGACCACACAAAACATGACTTCAGAAAACAAAAAACATGGTTGTACTTGTGTGTGCTATGTTTGGCATTAAACAAGACATTAAACAATCACTCACACTGTTGCAGTTACAGTTGCTCTCATTGTCTATTTCAGGTTTCTGCTCAATATTCCAGGTCGTAACTATCAAACATGTTTGATAGTTAAAATGTGAAATCAGGGGAGACTCCGGGATCATTTTGGCAGATAATCTGTTCAGACCAGCATCGTGAACTACCCCACGAGGGGCGAATCAGACCCAAAATCTGCCCAATTATCCTCTAGTGTGGGGCCAGCATACGATAGCTGACATTATTAAATATAAGTGACCATTTGTCTTTCTCCTGTTGTGCACATGATGGCTGCTAAGAGAGTACAGCTCCCTGGCCACGCTTCGATCATACCGATAGTAACGGTTTCCTCCCACGAAACACAAAAGATGAAGTTCACGAGTCTTCTTCAAATCACCTCTTAGAAGCCCTCATACAGGCAATATCTCATCGTTGTGTTCACAAGTGTCATCTGGTACAGGATCAGAGCTTTTGGCACCAGATTTCTTCCATCATTTTGCCTTTTCCTAACTGTGTAATGACTGAAAAACACAATGAAGTCTGCATGTTTTGTAGCTGTACAATTGCCTCTTAACATTTTTCTATACGTTGTTCCTTTGTCCTATCACCGATTAATCTTCCATGCTTTGTTATTTATTATTTAAATTAAATTACTTAAGGCTATTGAAGTAGATTCAAGCTCAATAGCGTGTTTAATTATTCACATTCCGCCCCGTCCAGCAGCCGCAGACGAAAAGGAGTTTGTTTACAAGGAAAAACAGTGTGACGTTGCGATATAAGCTATGCATCCCCACATGCATCAAGAGCAGCCTGTCACTGTCAGGGAACTAACCCTGGTCTGAAAGTTCACGCTGGCTGGCCATATTTGTGGCAGGGCAGCTGTGGCTTTCTGTGGCCCTTTTTTCGTCTGTGGGACCACTCTAAATAAATAAATGGCTTGACAGCAACATTGATCTCTCGTGAAGTTGAACAGGAGAGGCAAATGGGAGAGAGGGCAGTGAGGGATGGAGGGGTATACAGAGGGAGAGAATGAGTGTGCAGAAGAATGAGACGGCGACTGCCAGCCGATGAGGTAATTGTGATTAATCACTTTTCTCAGAGGGCAGCGTGTTCAATGCACAAAACAAAAGAAGTGAGATGGCGGGAGCAGCGGAGGTGCAGGAAGAGCGCCAGTTGAAGGTGGACCTGCCTATTGATCAGGTAACGCACAAGCGCATACAGCAGTGCAACCTGATGAGGTCTTTAGCATACAATCTTTGAACAGCTTGGTCCTATTTATCTGACAGGAAGTAAGCATTGATTCCAGTCTAAAAACACTATTATCAACATCGCCATAGATAAACACAGGCCACCTGGCCATGTGCTGGGTCCATTTAAGTTAAATATGTCTGCTACTAATTATACTCATAATTTTAGACCTTGTTGGCAGTGAAGATAAACAGAAGTATACGAGTTGTTGAACAACTAGCTTAGTTGGGTTAGATGGAAAAGCGTCTACTGCAAAATGACCATTTGTATAACAATTACACACCGAGTGTTAAGTTGAATTCATGAAGAAAACTTATAGGAGGCCAAGTTTAACAACAGCAAAACTATATCAAAACATCTGTTTACAAACTCTCACAACTCGTGCAGTATAATCCACGTCTCGTTTATCCAGTCGTATGCTCAGTACTTCTCAAACTCGTGGTGAAAGAAGTATTTAGATCATTTACTTAAGTAAAAGTACTAATACCACACTGTTACTGTTATAAGTAAAAGTCCTGCATTGAAAAAGGTACTTACGTAAAAGTATGTAAGTATAATCAGGAAAATGTACTTAAAAGTATTACAATTAAAAGTACTCAATGCAGAAAAATCTTCACTTTTTTGAAGCTGGAAACATGTTTTTTACATGAAAAATTACTGAAACGATCTAAATAGCTGTCAATCATCTAATTGATTAATCAGCTAATCATTACAGCTGTACTTGGCCTATTTATTGTTGGGTAGTTTAATTTATAACACACCATTATATTTTACAGACTCTTCAAATGCATTGTGTGCATTTAAAAAGTAATTAGTAACTAAAGTTGTCAGATAAATGTAGTAAAGTTAAAAAAAAAGTACAATATTTCCCTCTGAGTAGAAGTAGAAAGTGGCATCAAAAGAAAAGACTAAAAGTAAAGTACAAGTACCTCAAATTAGCACTTGAGTAAATGTACTTAGTTACATTCCACCACTGTCCATGCATTTTCGCCAAAACCTTACTATTTACAACACTTCTGCATTAACAGTCTCATGCACGGACGAGTAGTGGAAGTGCTGTAAATAGTAAGGTTTTATCATTGTTTTGATGTTTAACAGATGTTTTGATATAGTTTAGCTGTTGTTAAACGCGGCCGCCTGTTACTTCAATTCATCAGGACTTTTCTCTGTTATTGGATTTTCCGTTCGCCGTGGAGGCATGTAAGAAAAAACGAATTCAACTTAACACTCGGTGAGTGATTGAAATACAAATGGTCATTCTGCGGGTGAAGTTTTACCTCTAAGTTTTACTTCTCTTTTTCAGCTTCAAAAAACGAATTGAGAATACACTTCTGGTACAGCATAACATCATTTTCTGCTCAGACTAAGACTTGTAAATGCTCAATAGAACAAGTTGCATAAATATATAAATATTTAGCAAAATCAATACAGCAGTACAGTACAGTGTACGCCAAGGGGGATGTTGTTTTCTCCCTCCCTGCAGGTTGAGGCCAAGATAGTTGACGAGGAGAACGAGGATGGGAGGTTTTCTGCGAGTCCCTGCAAGGCCTCCCTCCATGATTCAGACAGCTTGGGTCTGCAGAGGTCTTTGTCTGCAGGTTCCAGGAAGAATGTAAGTACCCTTTTTATGAGTTTCATGCAGTTACTATTTCACGTTTTTAGTTCATTTTAACTTTAATATTATGTCCAATTTTTTCATTTGCATTTGGATTAGGTCACATAAAAACGGTCTAACCAGCAATTATAGTGATCACCATTTCCATAATTGCAAGAGCGTCACGTAGACCCGCTTCCAGCAACTATGCTTTTGTCTAATTTGTGTGTAACCTGTTTTTCTGTCTCCTTGGTTCTCTCTGTGTATCGTGTGGCGTGCATTTACAAGTGCGACCTTTCTTCAGGGCGAGAAGACGCAGGCACGGGGCGCAGCACTGGTACTGGAGACACAGGATTAAAGACACCTGAGGTACAACTTTATGCAGTTTTATAGACTTTATAGTGTTTAGCTGTAGCCACAGATACTCTATGTATCACAGCACCAAGCTTAGAAAATGCATACAAGTGTGCATTTGTGATTAGAGTAGAGCCCCATAACAGTATGTGGTTGTATTTGATGTCTGCCCTCTACTCTGGTGATTGTGTACGTTCACAGTGATGAAGTGGGGCTGAGCTGTGTATACAGATGTTTTTGCATGGATCCGTGGTTCCTTGAAATTACACTCATTTAAATACACTTATTTTGCTCTAATAATCCTCGAGGGACAGCGATATGAAGCAGGGTAACTGTGATGAATGCACACAATAGTTGGGTGATATTACTATTCCAAGCAATTTCATTCGGCTTTGAAATGAGAAGATATTGAGTCTTATTTAAGCAATCAATAACCTTGAACATTTTGTTTTAATGAAAACTATAATTTCAAGCAGTGGCAATTACACCATAGGGGAATGTTTTGGTGTGGTGATGGTTTTTGCTGCCGTGTGCACTTTTGCAATAAAGATATTCTTATCGGGGTAATTATTGACTTCTGGGGGCCAGTTATGACCCTGGCTAAAGACCTCATCAATAGCTTAATTCATTACTTATCACTTTTAGTCATACAGGAATGTTGCTGATTCAGATTGGCTATGGATTGCAGGGAAGGACCATTAGATAATGGAAAATAATAATAATAATCCCTGGTACAGACTCAGCTACTTTTTGCAATAATCATCGCACCAAGCAGTTTTTGATTTGTCAGCTAATGAAGACTGACATAAAGGAGAAGGTAGGATTTTTGTTGCAAGCTCTCCAGTTGAAAACCTCCTGCCAGAACACATCTTCTGCAGGATTTAGCTGTCGAATCAAGTCGCAGTAGACATGAAGGACAGCTACTTTTTCAGGGTTCCCACCCTGTAAATTTAGATACTGGCTTTCCAGTCATGGAAACACCTGGAAATTTAATAAAATGACCAAATATCCTGGAAATAATCTATGTTGTCCTGGAAAATTGTAATTGTATTTTAGCCCCTCACTCAGATCGCCTACGTAAAACCATAGGTACGTATTTTATTTGAAACTGGACTTGTTGGTAGGATAAGCTTTGCTTGAGCTGTATGACACTTAAAACCAGGTTTACCAGACGTCAATCTGCGGAGCGGAGCAGACTTGCAGCAGTCTTTTCGGCGCCAAGTCTATATTTCCCGGAGCCACAAACAGAATTATATGACCGTTTGTGAGCAAGTGCTTTCCTGTATTTCCTCCTGTAAATGTCCTAGAAAGATTTCTTAAAAAGAGTGGGAACTCTGCTTTTTTAACTTCTACTTTTTCCCGACATTTTTGCTTTGCAGCAGTTTTGCTTTTATGTTCATTCATGTGTTAGCAAAACTCCCAGTACATTCATTAAAGTTGTCAGACTCCCCAAACTTCAAGTCTAACCATCACTGATGCATACTCTCTTCCCTTTGAGGCCAAACAGACTGTCGCTGCGTCGTTGTCGGCAACCTCATCATTTAGAGGGCTGTGAATAATAACGAGGGATAACTGCACTGCTATGACTCATACTTCGAGCTGAGTTCGGACAGATTTCCTCCCACTCCAGCACTCGTATGCGCTCGCGAAAATGCCCCGTGTACTCTGTATATGTGCATGTTATATAGTAGATATTGATGACCAAATTCAATTACATGATTACATTTTCAGCCCGAGCTTTAAATGATTTATTGCATTGAATTTAAATAGTGAATACATTTACAGACAGTACACCGGTGAGGCAGTTGTGTGCGTGCGATATTGACCTGTGTGGTCCAGGCCAAATAAAGAATAACGAGATTCAGCATCTCTGCCAAGTGGAGATGTCCGCTGGGAGTGAAGGCAGGCTATCTCTGTGGAAGTAGAGCGAAGGATGGCGGGCTGGAGTCTGATGCACATTTATCAAAGCTTTTCTTATAATCACTTGACTGACTTTTGTTGGGCTTTCTGAAGGTTGGGTTTTCCTTTAGAGTGCACTCTGTTAAGGAGTTGATTGATTTCATGAGGGGGGACTCTGTCTGCATTGTAGATGTCATACACTTTGAGGAAATGTGGACAAGGGAAGATTTGTACTCACTGGTGTGGTATTGTGTTTACAACTATCATTTGTTTTGATTTAACAATATTGGCTGATTTATCAACCAGTGAGCTAAGCATTTTTTCTTAATTAATATTGTTAGAAATGCCAATACGACTAGGGATGTTTGATCAATTGTCTTCCTCTTCTTAAGAATTTTGTGATAAAAAATCGAATCTTTATTGAGCGCAGCATTGATCCATTCCTTTCCTTTTCCAATGCGAGTCCATTTCATTTGTCTTTCAGCTGTTTTTCCGTGCTCCTATTCCCCGAAGCTTTGGTTAGCCATTTCAAAGGCCTTATTCTCCCCATGCAAGGTCAACTATAATCAACTCTAGACAATGTCACCGCCTTGCATTTCCAGAGATAGGCAGGGGAAGACGACTCCTCTGGGCTTTTAAGGACCTACTGCATTATACCATTCAATTACTGTTCATTAGACAGTGTACAGCCATTAATCAGACTGAGATGTTCTGCTAGTCCTCAGCGGGGACAATGAACTGGGGAAATTTATTCTGGTTTCCTGTCTGGGCCACTGTTTAGTGGTAAGGAGAGAGAGATGACACTTTGGAATGCGCTGAAGCTCTCAGTGCGGAGACGTCCTAAACGGAGCTGCTACTCCACTTTCTGTATCGGCTTTCATGTGAAGTTCCCTGCTTTCGTGCAGCCTCGTCTTTGAATTTTAAGAAACATAGGCTTTGTCAGAGATTTACTGCATATGTGGGAGAGTATTACGAATCTGATATATCACTAAAAGAGCAGAAAGCTGACAGATTTACCGATTAGAGCTGCATATGCATTGAATATGACTAGATGATGATATGAGAAACTGATTTATGTTTTCCAGGAGGCTAAAGAGAGGGAGGTGTGTTCCAGGCTCGGCAGAATACGGTCACGGGTGTCCCGGTTTTTCAAGGGTAGGTTCATCAAAGCATAAAGCCTGGTAGTAGCTCACTGGCGGCAGCAGCGGCAAGCCCCCGCGTTCCCCTCCGCAGCACCTAATGCACCCATAAAGAGACCACTAATACACTCTGCATTACCAGTTCCTCCCTCACATTGCATGTCACCGGATCCGCAACCACCTCTCAACATCTGGGAGAGCTTTACGCCATGCTTTATGGAGACCATCTGGTTGAGTGGGTTCTTTTGCCTCCCCAATCTCAGATGACTTATTCTTGTATTAAAGGCACCTGCACATCAAGGTGTGCCATGCTGAGATTATTCACTACTCTTTATATTTCCCATGTCGTTTATAATTTGGAACCACTCAGACAGAATGAGAGGTATATGTACCTTGTTACTATGAAAATCCATTCTCCCCCCCCCCTCCATGACTTCTTATTCTAAGTCGAATTGCATGCTCTGACTTTTATTTGATTGATCTAGAGAAGAACACATCTGACAAAACACAAAATAAGTGCTATACACATTTGATTATGGGGGGGAAAAAAAGATAACATAGTGTTAAAAACACAAACCAAAGCAATGATGTGAACTTGAGATTCTCCTTTGTTGGGGGAATATGCCTTTCTGTTGGTTCAGGCAATTTCATTGTAATTGGCTACAAAACATAGGCTTCGGTAGTGAGGCGTCCTCAATTGTTCCTTGTGAAAATTCCAATGGTGACTAAATGGAACGGGATGTGAATCCCTGCACGTGGTTATCGCTGTCTGCCCTTCAATCTGAGGTTCGCCCTGTCAGTGTGACACCAGGAAAATCACTGCATCCTGCGCTAACAGCAGGCTCGCTACAACACGCACGTGTCATCAACGCTATCATAAAAGTACACAAATACATGTACAGGCACATGTGTGCAAAGTTACCTAACTAGACAGCACTTCACAGCAAGTGTTTTTCTTATACACGTGCATGATTTTTACAAATATACATGTATTCTCTTTCAATTATCCTTATATTGATAGTACTAGAGGCCGAGATGCAGCCTTATACAATCTAGCAGCGGCTATGATTTCCCTGCAGAATATCAATGGACACTGCAGGGGGCATTTGAAATAAATCACAGCACATTATTGCTTGCAGACTCCAGACCCACATACTCGTTTTTCTGTCCCTATCACGTTATATTGTTGTTGCTGTTTATGAATGGCTTTGCATCATTCATGGCTGTCACAGTGGATCTGCAGATGACACAGATGCAGAGCTTAACGGGAGACTCGGAGCCGTAGTGGAGGGAAGTGGGATGTGAAAAGGAAATGCAAGTGATCTCTAACAGAATCAAACCCTGCCTGCCACCTGCTTTGCATCAAAATGTCAATATCTGGGCCAGTTTTTATCCGTGAAAGGAATTTGTCAGCTGAGTGAAAATATAGGAGGAATTTTTCAAAAAGCAAATCTACTATCTAAGTACTTCCCCTGCCTCCTTCATATACTTTACCAGGGGTATTCCATCTTGACTTCCACGTATAAAAGCGAGAGATACTACTGGGTTCAGTTTGGCCGAGATTCTCCTTCAAAAGTTATTGGCACCATGTACAATGGCCTTGTAATTTACGAGAACTGTTAGGCCCTCTGACAGAAGTTGTAAAGCATCTTGACTGATTGGGTAGATATGAGATGTGTGTAGTCATGGCATATTGTCGCCTATACGTGCGCAGGACATGCAGAGAGTTGCATGGCTAGCTCTGTCACAGATAAATTACTCCGCACAGTCAAATTAAGTTGTTGTAAATCACCCCGTGGACCCGAGACTAGTCCTGAGTGACGACCTTTACGCCTATTTGACTTTAAGTCTTATTTATGTTAATCACATCTGTATTATACCGACAGTAAAATTGTGTCATATCCTAAAAGGTCATTGTTTTGCAGTGCAGCATATGACAGGGACAGAAGAACACGCTGGTTTTGTTTGGTGCGAACTCTGAGAGGAGTGTTTCACTCTTGTGTTTGTATATATGTATGTATATATATATATATATATATATATATTTATTTATTTATTTATATATGTGTGTCTATAT
>JAOVVB010042623.1:0-15057 GCA_028570985.1 Heterobranchus longifilis
ATCATCTCCATAGCTCCTACAGTAGAAACGTCCTTTCAGTGCTTCTTCATACCCGCCCTCGCCGCCGTGTCATTATCTGGCTTCTCTTCACCCTCTCACCCTCTCACTCACATTTCCTCTTTGTTGTTGTAGTCTCAACACATCATGTTGGTTTCAAGAGCGGCCAGTACACTAACACCATCCTTTCGAAAGATTAACCATTGCATCTTTCTGTCAATCAGGATATATTATTGCTATCCAGTTTGTTTGAGCAATATTGCATTATGTCTAATAGCAAACAATAGAAGATCATTGTTGTAATGTACAATAGGCATAGTTATAAGTGGTTGTAGTTATTATCGTGCACAAGTGAAATTGTCGTCGTTTGCCTTTTTTTTAAATTTTTTTTATTTTTAATTCTCCTCCCCAGATTTGTTTGCACATTTTTAAAGTACAAAAAAAAAAACACCGAAAGGTTAAATGACCACTTGTTCAAATGAGGCCAGTTTTATTTCTTCTGTAAAAAGGGAACCTTAGTCATGTATGATTTGCACAGTAGCATAAATGTTACCTCCATTGGATGGAATATCTTTAACAATTTAAAGCTGCTATAGATTAGACTGAAGAATTATAATCTGGAAATAAAACAGCCATAACCGCAAAACACCGTACTGAGTTATTGAGATGAAGGGAAGAGCAGGACACTAAAAGTTTCCCTGATCAGACTAAACAGTGAAGTGCCATAAAAATAATATGTGAATAAACTGCTGACTGGTAGAGAAAGTCTATCAGCTATACTCTAAATATAATAATACAAAAAAAAAACCTAGAAGGGCACTCGGAGAGCGCAGACCATGCCCTATCTTGCAATGTTAACGAAAGTGAAACATAACTTGTCTGTCCGCCCTGTGATTTGGATCCGCTCCAAAATGTAATGGGTTCTTCCTCGGCCCGCGCTACACCTTTCCACCAAGATTCATGAAAATCGAGCCAGTAGTTTTTCCATAATTCTAACAACAAAACCGAACCGGAAACATTACGAGGACCCGTTCTCATTTGCTGTTATTTACTTTTAATTTCATCCTTGAGGCAAGCAATAGGTTTTTTTTGGGGAATTAAATGACAAAATCAGGGTCATTTAACAGTGTTTATAGCAGTGTGCCATATCAATAGAAAATGCATGAAATCATGGAAATAATGTGAACGATCAGCAGTAAATACTAGAAATACAGTAGCTTTTAACTAAAGAGACAATTCAGGTGATTTTTTTTTTTTTTTTTTTGGCACTAACAGAAACAGTCTAATATGATAATATTTTCAAAATGATTTCCACTCACTCGCACTTTTTGTTTAAATATCAACACAAACATTCATTCCGCATTGTGCAATCCTTCCTACATTCCCGCCATTTGTTCACTCCTAATTTATGTAAATAGATATCTGCAACCCCTGCAGGCTCTTATCCAGACCATAGAATTGGTTATTCTTCCCGTGTATATATTGAGTCATTGTCATAAAGCTTTACTTGTGGAAAACATATTGCTTTACTTGTGAAATCTCATATATCCATCCATATATATATATTTATATATGCGATAGATATATGACTGAAAAATGACATTGTTTTCCTGTTAATAAATGTTAATATGAATAGAGTGTTAGAGAATGAATGTAAGAAATAAATATTAGTCTATAATAATAAAAAAAAATATCTATGATTCTGACACCATAATCACTGAATAATATTGAAGAATACTCTATATAAATATTTCATTCCTCTTTGTGGAATTGTGTGTTGAGAAAGTTTTTTTTCTTGGTTATATCTACTAGTACATTAAAATGTATAGATGATAATCCTAACCTGGAGATTAGGCTGAATCCCATGTCTTATCCCCCTATACCTTTGTGAAAAGAAAGTGTGTTATGTTTGTTTACACGGACCGATGAAGGATTATATTTTTATTCAAAACAGTTGACAGTTTTCTGGAAAAAGTGGGAGCTTAAACCTCTTGAATCTTAGTCCTGTTTCATTTCATCGCTAAACTAGAACTTTTTCTCTGAAGAATTGTGCTTTGTAAAGCTTTGTTTTTGCTTTACCGGCTTTAGTGATCACAGAGTTCATATCAAAAAGCATGGCAGTGTTGTTGAATGTTATGTTCACGTGTGTTGGTATACAGTGTTATGATAAGTATGTATGTGTGTGTGGAGTCAGAATAGTCGGATGTGTTTTCCAGTAGCCTACTTGTGTTGTTGTTTGCTGCAAATATGGCGACGGTCACGTTGTCATTAAAATCTCTTCTGAAAGCACAGCCCCCCCCCCCTTAAATTCTCTCAGGAAGTCAGAGCTACATCTGAGAGTTGGATATGTATTCTGCCCTACAAAGGCAAAAGACCTGAACTCATCGGAAAATTACTTTAAAGTTGTTTTGGTGTCCGGCTAAATGGATTGTAGGCATCATATTGGAAATGTGGCAATTCTATGTTTTTTTTGAATGAAGTTATTTATCTGAAACTTGACCTTTGACCCTTATTCAGAAGTTAAGGTGCTCTGCAAAATAATAAGGGGTCACGGCAAGGCAAAAAGCCTTAACTTCCATTTGATTTCTCATTTTGTTGTTGATTACAGTAAGTAATATACTGTATGATAATAATTATATACTGTATTCTTATTCATATAATATAAATAAGAATATATCAATTTGTAGTTTTTTAAAACCACTTTACTTTGACTTTACCAACAAACACCATTAGGACCAAATTGGATAAACTAATATTTATATAGAATTAAAACAAAGCCTATTCAGCCTGTATGACGCAGTGGTTTTCTGCAAGGCCCCCCTTTTATAGATAAAAATATTTTCAAAAAACAACACAGGAGACACAGGATATTTGTCCACATGATAGAGCAGGTCTTTATTGGTCCAAAAAATGACAAAAAAAAGTCATCTTTGACCGAAATGAAGTTAAGGTCTTTTGCCTTTGCACGGCAGTATTAGCTTACTGCTCCCCGGTCTCACTGTCCTCTGGAAGTCTGCGCTCCGTATTACAGCTGATAGGTTCATGTGTGAGGGGCTCTGTGAAGTGTGGAAAGGTTGAATCTGACAGATACAACACTCAGCATTTAATCAGCTGTCCAGGGTTTGAAAGAAATCAGCTCCAATCAGCAATATAAATGTTTCTGTAGGATCAAACTCAATTATTTGGTTTCCCGTGCATGACTAAAGTGGGAAAACTACCTCCATCTCTTCTTTTTTTTTCCTCATTTTGTCATGTTAGAAAGTGATTGTTTTTGTGAGATCTACTTAAAATAGTCCCTTCTGGAGGTGGCAAAGGAGGTTTAAGAGAAATAATCAGGATTTATTGTTTTGTTTTTTTATTTGGTATTGAAGCATAACAAGAATTTTAATGATATGTTCTGAAATAATAATGCTAAAGTGCACAAATCTTAATGGGTTTTCACATGCTAGTTAGATATATTCCTCTTGCATACGTGTAACATCGAATACAACGTAGTTACCTTTTGAATAACTGAAGTCGATGTGTGAAATAAATCACCTCAAAACTGAAACTTCAAATTCAAAATCTGAGAATTAGTGCCGAACGCATGGAGCACAGTTAGTGACTGATGATGAGAAAAGTCACGATAATGGGTTTGAACTTCTTCGTTTCTGTCCTATTTCAATTTTATTCATTGACATCCAAGATCGAGAGTATTTTGAGGAAAACTCCTGATTTGAATTTCTGAATTACATCCTTTTTTATCTTTGAAATAAATTTGCGAAAACGTAAAGGAGTGGCTGGTTTCAAAGCAACAGTCTCCTATAGGTGTATTTACTGCAGGTGCTGCATGTGCAACTGAAGGTTTATGTTGTTTTTCTTTTTTTATCATCCTCTTAATGATCCTTCCTCTGAACAACTCAGTCATTTGCAGTTACTGTTTGAACCTATGCAACTCCCGAGCTTTCTCCCTGTAGCCGCCAGTGTGCTGTTGTAATCGGTGAAGACAAACAGGTAGTGAGATTAGTCCTCGATGTGAAACAGAAGCCCCTCATTCTCTCTGTTGTTTTGCCAAAAATGAAAGCTGTCGATTATCTGATACTATTGAGTGTTTTGAGACGCCTCTTGTCTTTATGGCCCAAACCTGCGTCAGAGCTGTGGTATCGTGTGCTCCTTCTATTTTTGTGAGATAATTAAAGAATTATAAAGGGATGGCAAATAAAATACAAATGTGAATGTCAACGTGTTGAGTATTGATTGTAAGATTTTCTTTTTTTTTTTTTGTCCAGAATATTGGTTGATGTAACTCAACAAAAGTACATGGTTCATAATGTTTTGTCAGTAAAAACAAAATGCATTTAAAAATATATTCCACATTTTAAACAACTCTGCTTTAGATATAGTCTGCTCTTTAAACTGTTCTAGTTTTCCAGTGGTTTTCTACTGTTTACAGGTCTTGGGGGAGTACTATACAGTATATGTATGTGGAAAAAACTGTAAAGCCTTTTGAGGGAGCTACATGAAGTTTGGTAAAGTCAGGCTGAAAACTACAAGTTTGAAAATGACAAAAATCTGGGGGTGTGGAGTTAGAAAGAATCATCTGTGCTGCTCTACGCTCCATTAGCCAGTACTAGAATAACACACCCAAATCTCTGACCGACTGTCTGTAGTGAAGTTGCATTGTGGGTAATGTAGGCCCCAGGTTTTGACAAGAAAGAAGACGATATATCTGGTTCTGCTGCATCCATTTCTATCGTTTTTTTTCTAAACTGTCCATCGTGAGTCTGATGATGTTAAAGGAGTGCAATGATAAATTGACGGACTATTCCTTTAATTGCTTCTCATCACACTTGCATGCAAAGATATCTGCATGACGTACTTTGGGAGAGATAGTACGGGCTTAAATTATCTGGTAAATGATTTGATCATTTGTAGCTTAATATATTGGGGGAGATTTAATTGTGTAATGCACTAATGAAATTCTTATTCTGCTCAGGTTAATTCTACTCAGGTAAGACCTTCATGCCCCATTAAAATGTTAATCCATCTTTTTTTTTTTTTTTTTTTTTAACATTTTTGTGACTATGGCTTTACTTTCCAAGAGGCTATCATTTTTCATTTGGATCATTTCTGTTATTGCAGATAGTTTGTCTCCAGAGAGTCTGACAGGTTTACTTTTCAACTGTAAAATGTCCCACTCGGTACATATCTTAGTCACATTTCTCTAATAACCAAATTCAAAAGCTCTTTATCAAAAATGTAAAAAAGATATATATATATCGGCCGATATATTGAAACTGAAATATCTATCTGCCTTAAAAATCCAGTATAGGTTGGGCAATTTTTCACTTCACCTATCACATGCAGGATATGTTATTTAAAGAACACAAGAATATATTACACCTTTCCATACTTTTATGATTTTGTTTTTTCTTTTCACTAAAACTCAAAGGGAATTTCCTTTGACTACTTATTGGGTTTTGATCCACATAGACATAGATAAACATACAGTTGTTTGTTGAGTTGTTTTGTCAGTAAAAGGACATTTTTCAGCATTTAAATGTATATTCCACATTTGAATTAGGGTAGAAAATTGTCTATATTTCACCCAAACCCAAAGAACATGTAACATATAGAACAAATAGTAGAAATCTAAAGCACACGTAAAGAATACAAATAACATTCCTATCTGCAAAATATGATATTTTATATAATGTGCAAGAGATTCAGAGGTCATGCATCTTAATATCTGACCGTTCTCCCATCTTTTCCTCATACAGACCTGCAGAGGGAGCTCGACAGTAACGTACTGCGAGCTGCTCGGACTGTGGCTTCTCTGCAGCTCACTGAGGAGACGCAAAGCATCCAGCAGAAGACTGCTGCATGCGTCTATAATAAACACATGTTGCCATCAGATGAGAGGAGCATAAACCACCAAACAATAGCAGCTACTTCCACCAGCCTGCCTTTTGTACCTGTCAACCAAGTATCCCAGTTCCAGCCCCCAAACAGCCCAGTCTCCTCTGATGTCTTCCAGCTGGCCCCTTTTAAAACGCCAGGGAAAAAAAGCAAGATGGCATTCAGCGGCTCCTCCTTTTCTGCGTCTCATAAACCTGCAGAGACATCTGATGTTTTCCTCCAGGCACCGTTTGGAAAAAGGCAGGAAACCGCCAAAGCTGTTCCTACAAACACTCACATATTTGAGTCTGGTGCACAGCAGCAGTGTCACCTGGTCCCAGTATCATCTGGGTCTCTTGGTATTCGGGCCCCTCCTCTGCACACGGAGACGCCTCTGCTCCAGCAGCCGGTGGCGGTGCACCGGGTGGTGTCCAGGATCGGACAGCAGGCCGCCGTGGGTTCGGTAGCTGTGGGGCCTCTGCATTCCTGGACCATCGGGGGAAGACCTCTGGATGACCCGTTCACCGCTGCACCTTTCCAGCCCAGATGCTCTCAGGGGAAACCTTGATTTATACAATCATCTCCTAAAATACGCCAAGTCAGAGCTTTTTTTTTTTTCAGTAACTTAAGAAGGAGCCAAAGTAGAGTTCAGTTGCAGTATTACCCATATTTCTAATGTAGTTTTACTCTTGTTATTATTACTGCAGTATTAAAATGAGTAAATTATCCTTTTACCGATTATGTACTTGTTTAAACTTAATGTTCTACCTCAGTCGGGTGATTTGCTTTCAGTCTGAGCACAACAGTGCGTCAATCAGCACTTTACAGTGTGTGATGGATTGGTCCTGGACTCAACTTAAAACTGAATTTAGGATATCAAAAAGGCTTCAGTTAAAGGCCCATACCGGTCATTATGACCATGTAAATAACAATTTTTATTCAAATAACTAAAAAAAAAGTAGTTTCTCGATTATCACAATATAAATATCATCAAGTCCTCCAAACCCTACGACCACACAGGTCGTTTGTTCCTACCCTCTAATGTTGCGTGTGGACGCTGGAATTCTTTGTTTTGACTCGCTTTAATTCTCGCGATTACTCCCGTCGCTCGCCGCAGAAGTTTTTCAACTCACGGCAATGAGCGAATTTGCGTAATTCGCGCCGCACAATGAGCTTCATTGGCCCGACCGGAACTCGCATCTAATCGCGTCTTTACATTGACTTTATCTGTAATTCATTCGCGCCCTCATACCGACACGTAACGGCCGCATTTTAAACACGTGGTTAACGTTTAGGCTTAGGCACCAAAACTACTCGGTTATGTTTAGCAGAAGATCGTAGTTTGTGTTAAAATCAGCACTTTTTTTTTTACGTTCACTTCCGTGCATATACATATATGACGTAGTTATGCATGTGACGTAGTTCCATTTCTTATCTAAATTGAAAAATAACTCTCTGTTGACTTTTATTTTTAAACAGGACGCGAACACCGGTCTCCGGACTTTCCTGGTCTTAATACTACATTACATGACTTCCTGCTTTGCTCCCGTCATAAATACTGCAGACACTAGAGGGCGCCACCTAACAATAAACTTAAATATGGGTCGTAATTGCTGCTTGTACAAACGACCTACGGGGTCGTTTTTCGGGGGAGGACAGTCTCGAAAATATGGCTCTGTTTTACTCAGACCCACTACAAACATTAATGATTATTCTGATGCTGTAATCAATAGCTTAGAGATAAAGCAGCTGTTTTCAGTTTTAGTCTTTAGTTTAGGTGATTGCAGGTTCTAATCCTTTCTCATTGTTTACCCTTTTGTTTACATTTAGATTACAGATTGTGCCTTTGATATATTATTTTTCCAAAATGGTTGCATGCCTCTGGTCAATACTCGGCATACGTGCTGCAATAGACACCAAACATGTTGCTGCGAGCCAAAGAAATCATTGGAAATTAAAGGTAATGGCGTGAAACATTTTTCACACAGTTGAAGGACAAAAAAAAATGTTTATGCAGTGATTACTTTCATATTAACAGAGTGAAAGCACTGTTAATCTTTACAAAGATTTTAAGAAAAGACAGGCGAGTTAAGCAAAATCCTAAATGTCGGCTGGTCACTATAGAGCTGTACTGGAAACCAGTGTGATGTTAAGATTTGGACTTTACCTGCTTTACTGCTGAACAATTGTCCGCAGGTTGATGCTGCCATTTTCTGCACCAGTGTTAATGGACTTTTTAATAGTTCTCTCGAAAAAGGATTTTTAACCTGCTAATGTTGTTTGTCTTCTTTGGTATTTAAAATGAAACGTATCATTGAAATTCACTGATGTCTTACTGCATAAGGTCAGAAGGGATTTTCAAGAAAATCATCTCTACCGAGCCGAAGTTTCTCTTAAAATGATACGATTTCAAATAATGCTTCTATTATTTGCTTTATACTTTGTTACAGACGAGGACTTTTTATAATCTGTGCTGCCTGCCACGCTAACAGTATTTCTATATTATCAGGCGATTTGAAACTGGACATTAGGAAATGTTGTCAGTGAGAATTAAACCTTTAAGCTGTATTTTATTAAAGGTTTGTACACATAATGGCATCCTGGTCTTTCTGCTTATCCCTCGTTGCCAACTTGTTTCATATTAATGGGGTTTTCATGGCTGTACATGCGATGGGGCAAATGCCTGTTAAAATTTTTTGCCACTTTTAAGAAGACACGGCACCGCAGGGTCTTAAAGAGGCTTAGATGTTGTTTCATGTCTCTACCATGTGTTGACAGACTTGCTGAGGTTTACTTTATGAGGATGATGAATTCCTATTCCTCTGTATATTAGATGCAGCAGAATGTTGTTGCTCCACAGTCCTTGAATCCAGGAAGTCTTTTTATTCATACAGATTAAAGTAAAAGCAGAGGTAAAATGGAAAAAACACACATCATAAACACAGGTGTCTGTAATTTTCATGTCAGGCTGAGCCCCCAATAGCACAAAAACATGCGAGTTACAGCGAAGAAAAGGGTAAATGGAGCTTGCGTGAAAGATGAGCTGCTTGATTTTTATTCCACAACACGTAAAAAAGTCGTGAGTTTAGATTTACTAAGAGACGATAGAGCACATGGAAAAAGAGGAGAGCGAGCCAGGTCAGGTCGTGTGCTGATTTCATCAGAGTAAACATGTCAGGGTTTGTATACGTAAATGGAAATAGATAAGTCTGAGGCTTTCCTGTAAATTAGTTCAAGGCTGTGTGTCACTGTGGTCCATAAACGGAACTGTGGCGCTGATTAGCTGTGTGATGTCAGTGATTGTCATTGTTTGTGCAGCCAAGGTAGATACTGGCCAAGTTGAGGCCACTTGCAAAGCATATGTTCCTCCTTAAAGTTATACATATTCATCTTGTGCCAGAAGGTTTTTAGCAGCCGCGACAGCGACGCTGGTATTTTTCTACTGCAGCAGATCTGAATAGGTGTTTCAATTTCTGTATATTTCTGTCTGTCTGCAGACATATTCTCACCGTGATGGCGTCACAGCCGTGCAAGACGTAGTCATGAAACTTTAGAGGTGCGTAGTTGACATCAAAATGAAGCCCGAGATCGAAGATGGGTGTGGTCCGAGCAAGGTCGCCGGAAGTAGGGGGTTTAGAAATTAAAAAAGGGGCCTTGGCCGTCCAACTTTATGCCCCTGGTCCAATTTGAAGTCTTTGGAGTTTTCTGATGTTACAGAAAGAAGGATGATTGATTTGATCATTCATACAATGTACTAAGAATGTTTTGCATTGTTGTCCTTTTGAAAATAAGATAATTTAATATTGTGTTAAAAAAGACAAACTCTTTTAAGTAGCCCCAAAACTTGCCCTGTCTTTATGCTCCTAACGACGATTGTCATTATCTCTTAATCTGCTGATTATTTTTTCGATTAATCGCTTGGTCTAAATGTCAGAAAATTGTGAAAAATGTCCCTCCCAGACTCTTAAAGTCCAAGGTGATGTCTTCAAATGTCTTGTTTTGTCCAAAATCCAAAGATATTCAGTTTAATATGATATCAAATAGAGAAACGCAGGAGATCTCCATATTTGAGAGGCTGAAAGCAGCATTTTTGCATGAAAAATTACTTTATTATCAAAATAGTAGTTTTTTTCTGTCGATTGATTAGTTGACTAATCGTTGCAGCTCTTCTTCAACAGGAGTTAAACATTTTGTTAACCTCGACTGTCTCTTCACTGTTTGCAGATATATTTGGTAAAGTGTTAAGTGTAAATCTTCCAGATCTCCATGGCATCATAGTTGGATTTTGATTTTATTGTCACCCTTGAATCCGACTTGCCTCTGCTTCTGGCAGTTTTCTCAGACACGCCTTCATGAGCTCACTGCCCACAGGACTGTCTGCATGCGTCTGTGAAAGCATTTCCAAATAAAGAAAAAAAAACTAAGGAAAGCACATGGAAAAGACATATTAAGACTTATTTTAGTAGATCTGTGTGGAATAATACTCAGCTGATTGTCTGCTCTTCTGGCTTGTTGCATAATCTCAAACTCTGAAAATCAAGTTACATTTTTTTATTTAGAGAAAGTCGATACACATCTTACCCCAAATGGAAACTATTTACTCCAAACTGTTCAGAGTTATAAATAAAGTAAATAATTTCACATATTTCTGTTAATCCATCCACTTTCTGCACATTTCCTGCAGTGCCAGCCAGGAAAGTAGAGCAGCCCAAATGTGCTTTTCACAGCAGATTCCTCCAGTTGTTCCATAAGTGGTGGTGACCAAAATATCTTTGCGTGGAGACATCTGAGGGTGTCTTTACCAGGTGTAACCATCTCAACTGCAGCTCAACTCCTTTTGGCAACGATGTGAAGCCTTATTTTGTTTTTTTGTGTCCACTTTCTCATTCTTTTACTCATACTTTCACTAGTAGCAAATCTTCTGACATTTCAGTGCTTTCTCCTGTAATGACTGTGGACCGTTCACCAAAAATGTTTCTGAAAGCATTGCAGGCATAAAAGCAAACTTACAATTTGCAAAATCCTTTTTAAGCAAACACTTTACTTAAAGTGAATGTATTTAATGCCCTTTAACTTATAATCATAGTCAGGTGCATGGTTTAAAACAATACATGGAGCCCAGGGTTGGTTGGCACACTCTGGCATAATTTATGTCAGAATATTATAACGAGCAGCAAATGAAAAATTAAGGTCTCAGCTATAAATAAATGTTTTTAGTACACAAATGTTTTCTAAAAGCAGGTTATTCATGATTGAAGTCATGTGCATTTGTGCAACATTTTTGGTTTTTTTGGCATTTGAACATTTCATTTAACAAGAACCAGAAAACATGAACATTTAATACCATATCTGCCCATTTTTAAAACCAAACATTTTGAAGCACTTCATCAATAAGAAGGTCTACTTTTGCCATTGACCATCAAAGTAATAATAATAATAATTGACTAACAATATAAACATTGTTTTTAATCAAGATAGTTTTTGAATTACTCAAAATCCTCCAACAAAATATACATTGGCACGTAGGTACACATACATGTGCCAACCAACCCCGGTCTCCCCTACAGCGCCATCTTTAGTTTCATTGTTCAGACAAAGTTCATCAGTTGTTTTTAAAGTTAAAGGGCCCGCTCGCCCACACAGGTGTTTTCAATTCTCGCTGATTAGACCTCTGCTCAGGTTGAAGATGGCTGGAGCTCCACTGAGAATTACTACATGATGTCAACAAACTTTATACAGTAATAAAAGTTCTTCTCTGCATCTGAAATCCCTCCCTATTTACTATAGAGTGCACTATATATAAATAGTGTAACATGTATGCCCCCTATGCGTCACAAATTCCCACAGCAGACTTGTCATAGCAGGAAAACCACAGGTGTAGCCTATAACGCTAATTAGTGATCAACTCTCTCTGTAAGTCTCGACAGTGAGACAGCAAGCCAGCAGGATATCTTTAATATCTTCTGACCTTGAATGCCACTGCTGGAGCATTATCTGTAGGTACTCCTTTTTTTTGTGATTGTTGATTTGTAATTAAGTGTATAATTGAGTTTTTCCATGATTAGCTTACTGCTAATCAAGCTAGCTGTAGCTGTCTAGAGCTAATGTGTTGCAAATGCATCATTCTAACTGTTCAAGTACTGTTGTGTATTTTACTCCTTTTACTCTTGTGGATTTTATGTGTATGTTTACTAGATTAATTACTGTGTTGTACTTTGCATGAGAGCTTAATGCTGTTCTTTACCCCGTGACACTTTGATTCACAATTTGACACTTTCCAGTTTCTTTGTTACTGTACAGTCATTTTTACCGTCCCTTTGGTCTAACTCTTACTGCTTATGGAATCTCATTGTTTTCCAACACTTTTTTCACAGTTTCACAATTGCTTCCAGTAAAAACCTTGAAGGCCGTCTGCTGCCTTCAACCTCCAGAGTGTGTTCAGCTCTCTGCAGCTGCACCAGCATGCACTGTGAGTAATTCTGTTCCTTTGAATTGATACGTTTAAATGCATAATATCGAACATTTCGAGTTTTGCAAAATATGGCGTCAGTTTCTCTTTGACACTCCGTTATACAGTAGTGCTTGCACCTGGTGCTGCACGCCCCACAAAACTTCTCTTCGATGCATTACCAGTCATCGTGTTTACATTAATAAAGATTTTAAAAATGCATTGATTGAGCATCCCACTGGTCTGTAGGTGTTGTTCAGTGAGCTGCCAGGCTGTCTCGACTCAATTCACTCATTGACGTCCTCGTTTCGAGACAATGATTCCTGCTCGTTCATTGGTTTTCCCAAGTGACTCCACCACCGTACATGTGAAAGGATGAATCGGCACCTGAAAACATTTAGTTTGTTGTGCAACAGCGACCTCTGCAGTCACAGCGGTTTTAAAGACATCATTAACGTTGGCAAACGGTTGCAGTTTGTTTAGGCAATTTAGAAAAAGATCATGGTTTGGGTTAAAAACAATACATTTGTTACATTAGTTAATTTCTGTGTGCACATGACGTAATTACGCACATGACATAGAATGTGACCTAGTAACATTTGTTACATAAAGTTAAAATAATTTGCCATTCACTTTTATTTTCACACAGGACACAAACACAGGTCTACCCGGGTCAAAGTCCTGTGTTTGTCAGACCCATCTGCCCACCATAAACAGACTTTCTTGGTCTTAATACTACGTTACATGACTTCCTGCTTTGCTCTCATCATAATTAGGCTACTATACGGCCACTAGAGGGGGCCGCCTAAGAACAAACGTAAATGTGTTGTGTCATTTTTGGTGGACAGTCTAAAAAAGTCTCAAAAGTTCTAAAAGATGTCCCTACCAACCTAAAACATGTAAAAACAAGTTGTAGATTAATGGGAAGTGACACACTGGAACTATTATAGTCCCTTGCTGATTAAGCAAATCACCTGCTGGCTCTAGATCTATATTTATCATATAACCATGACAGTGGTATTGATCTTCTTATCTAACTCTTGGCAAGAAAGCAAAAAAAAGTGTATTTCCGACCTATTCCTTTAATTGCCATTCCTATTATTACCTAAAAAGATCATGAAATGATCCATTATCATTGTCAATGGAAATCAGAAATCTAATGCAATATGATGTATACATACAGTACTGTATATATTTATGTGATTTAATGAATATTCATTAACAAAATATACATTTTCCAAGACAGCACTTAACAAACAGACTTGCATGTATAAAACACATGACGCAGTTGCTGAGACACTGTATCTTCTGCTGTTTAAACTTGTGATTATTATTGTTTTTCACTGTGCAAAGCAGTGAAAGATTTGTTTGAGATCAAAAGATTCAGACGAAGGCTAAAATGCATGTTTATGTTTGACCAATGCGTCTGATTTGACATTAGGAAGAAATGTTCATAAGAAATTAATAAATTGCTTAGCTCCAGTAGCATTTAATAGCCAAAGCTGTGTTCACTACACTAAATATTCACTTTCTAGACTTAAAAAAAAAAAGTCAGAGTTCATGGCACATCATGTGTGAGCCATTTGTTTAGGAAAACAGACGGAGCAGGAGTTGAATCACCAGCTGCAGCCTCAAAAGGCAACATTATACAGTCACAGTGAGAGGATCCGTTCAGGTTTCCATCCTGAGTTTGGATCCTTCTCTCCAACTTTTAGTTGTTTTTTTTTAAAAATCATAATCGTTCTCATGAGCGGGGCGTGGAGGAGGGCGTGACGGAGGAGGCGCTCTGCACGGGGCTGGACCCTGAGGTGGAGGCGGTAGGGAGCCAGACGGAGACGGGGGTGCGGAGAAGGAGCTCGCGCTGGACGGGGGCAGGGCTCTGTTTGGAGGCGGGGTGTACATGGGAAGGGTGGTGGAGGACGGGGGAGGAGTGGACGGGAGAGGGGGCAGCGTCGACGTTGGCGAAGGCGGCAAGTGGAAGATGTCCTCTGACGGACGACGCTGGTAGCTGTGGGGCAACGTGTAGACGGGCGTGGAGGGATGGTTGTAGATGGGATAGCGAGGAGCGGGGTAGGATTTGCTTCGGGTGAAGTTTATGCACTTGCCCTGTAATAAAGAAAAAGAAAAAGTAATCACAGGTCATTGTAGAGGCTGGTTTGTGAACTTAACTCTGCAATGTGAGATGTAAAGATTAGTTCATCTGTTAAGACAAGAAACTGCAGATATTCCATTAAAAAAAAAGCTGCGACTGGCAGGCTTGGAAGGGTACAGCTTTCAACAGATGGAAAGAGGAAATGCCTCTGTTAGTTAGTGTCGTGGAAGGAAAGAGCGTTCGTGCCAGCCCAGTGGAGCTGACGCTGGGAGCTGGAGGAGGCAGGCGGCATAAATGACTTCTGCAGAGAAAAGCATTCCTCCAGACAATACTGCAGTTGTTTTTACCTTTTCAAGTCTACTCACTTTGCCACTTGGTTTTGCTTGAAGTCACTTTGATGCAGCTTTGGCTTTTTAAAAATGTTTAGTCCATATAATGTGTATTTAAAGAGGTAGTGCACACTTCAACTTTTTTTTTTTTTTAGCTGTAAACTGAATGACTAAATGACTGCACTGTGGTGAAACACATCAATGCTGGTGTTGAAAATAGGCCCCCAGGAAGTGCATGACCATTGAAGCCAATTTGACATAGTGGCCAAACGGTGGTATTACAACTATGGCGGCCATCATGTGATGCCATGGGG
>JAOVVB010042665.1:0-15054 GCA_028570985.1 Heterobranchus longifilis
TGCGTAACAAGGGATGTGACGTCGTCACGTCGCGGTCCTAGGAACCGATAACCGGAACCGAAATGCACGTCTCTTAATGATTCCACGGTTCTTGGAAATTCGGAACCGGTTCCAAGTCCGAACCGGACTATCCCTAATTCGCAGCTTAACATATACATACAATATTCAATTTACAATGATAAGCCCTGTATGGGAGCATCTGCATTTGCTGTTTCTCTTCATTGATTCAGGTTTTTGTCCATTGATTTGCCACACGTGTGTACTTTCAGTGAATACATATATATATATATATATATATATTTATTTATATATATAGTGCTGCATCCAGATAGTTCCTGAACAGAGTGTGTTTCATTTTAACTGCTCTCTTTTATGATGAGTTACTAGTGGAATAAAAGTGCTCGAAAATGTATCAAAATTAGAAGAGCACTGGGAGAGCGCAGACCTCCGCCAAGGCATTGCCCTATCTGGCAAAGTTAATGGAAGTGAAAAATGATTTGTGTATCCGCCTCGTGCTTCAGATGCGCTCTAAAATGTAATGGGTTCTTCTTTGGCACACGCTACACCCTTCCACCAAGTATTTTTTTCCGTAATCCTGCTGACAAACAAATCAAACTGAAAACATGACCTCCTTGGCAGAAGTAATGAACTGTCAGTAATATAAATAGGCTTTTAAAAATGAAAGCATTCTATCAAGTAGGAAATACCTTTTATCAAAATAGACTACCAGTGATACCAATATGCTTAAAGACAAGGAATCTAATTATACCATGTATTTTCTACTGGGCATAATGAGTGACCTTATTTCTAAGCACAGTTCTAATAATGGTAGTGCATTTTAATACATACTGTTTATCACCTGACAGGATGAACATTTTATTCCACTTGTAGTTCATCCTGAGAGAGCAGAAACTCTGAAGCAGGGATTTTTTTTTCTCTTTCTGGGACCAGTCCTGCACATAGTTTATCATTACATGCTTGTAAAGAAAAGTCTACCCAACCTCTCTTTGTGACACACACAGAGGAAGTGCTTAAATTAACAACGGTAACACATCGTCACATGTCCTGGTTTCAGACATTTAGGTTTCTGAAAATTAAATATATGCAAATATACAGACTAGACAGTGAAATTGTGAGCCCATTGTGTGCAGGCATGCATGAGTGCAGTTTGCATTTTAAAGACTCTGCTTTTTTTTTTTTTCTTTGGAACCGCTATGAATTACGCACACGCTCATCTCAGCATCCTGTTCTGAAATAAGGAAGTTGGCAGATAGCCGAAGCTCAGTGTTGGTCTCTCTTTGCACCGCTACTATTTGTTTCTAACTTGGACTGTATTTTGTTTTCTTTGGAGTTTTTTTTTTTTTTTTTTTTTTTTTCAAACAAAGAAACAAGCAAGCTTCGCACATGGACTAAGCCATGGAGGTTTTCTCGCTCGGATTTATACGTGTTACCTGACTGTTAATATCTGCAGCCTCATGCTTCTCTCTTGCTCTGCTCTTCTTGCCTCTTCTGGATTTCTGCATCTGTAGTGCCCCCTAAACCTTCGCACCTGCTCGCCCTTGGGCAAGACAAGAAACCTAAGAGGATCCCTCCACCGCCCTCCAGACCTCTGCCAGCTCCCCCTCCTCCGCCTAAACCAAAGCCCAGCCTAACAGCCCCCCCTGGCTCGGGAGCACCGCCACAGAAGGAGGCCCAGAAGGTGGGGCTGCTCATCGAGAGGTTCGAGAATTCAAGGTAAGGCCTTCAGCAGGAAATGTCATCAGAAATTGTGCCTGTTTTGTTTTTTTAACATTCATATTTTGCTCTGTAATGGTTCGAGTATGTGTGGATGTGTGTGTAGATGTACAAAGAGAATTGTCGTGTTAAAGGGAGTATTTTTCAACCTGTACCTTATTTTCCCATGTTTTTGTGTCTAAGTGACTAATGGGAATATTTGAAATTGGTCCAGTATTTAATGAGAGTGCAAGCTGCAACGTAATCCAATGTAAGCAACAGCAACCGTCAATGTACGTCCACTAAATGTGCTTGTTTTTGCCTCTGACAGGCTCAGATTGTTATTATAAGTGTCTGACAATATTATGGAAAAACCCTGCAGAGAACGTTTTTCTTTACCTTTTGCTTGATCCGGTCTGAAGCAGGTGTCACAGTGTTTTTAATTTAAATTTTTCCCAGGGTCCCCATCCTGGGGGTGCTCCCACGGTCCCAGCTGCACCTGTGTCTGAGAATGGACACTGTGTCTGACATCACTTCCTCCTGCGGCCCGGACACCACGGCGAAGGTTGCAGGAGACTCCTCCCCTGTGGACAAACTTGCACTCGGCTCCTCCGAACGGACTCACGATGTGTCTGAACTTTCCCGCCTGGCGTCTGTGCACATCGACGGCTCGGACGACGCCCCGTTGGACGACTGCGACATCACGCACGGCGTCGGTTGCCTCGACGACGTGGATCGGGAGGAAGGCTCCTCCCACGAGCTCCTGGACAATCCGGACACCTCGGAGCAGAACGGGAAGATCCCTAACCGGGACAGCGGCATCGACAGCCCGTCCTGCGCCGCTGAAGGGGAGGTGTTCCCCAACGAGGACGCCATCGACGAGGAGGATCATTACGACAGCGTGACTGAAACGGAGAGTGTGTCCTGCTGCGTTACCCTGGGCAACAAGCGAGACTCGACGCAGGATGAGGACAGTGACTTGGATGAGGGGAGCGGTGGAGAAATACACTCTCTGACAGAAACACAGACTGGGTATCTGACGGATGCACACTCAGAGGCGCACAAAGTGAGTACCTGGAATTCTTAAGCATCATCGAGTCATAACCATAAACCTGAACGACCGTAATTTAAACCCTCTGAGGTGGTCATTAATGTCTCCCAGTTACTCCCACGGCCCTCACCGCAGTACACTTCTTAATTTATATTTCACGTTACATCATGATTTTGAGCAATTTTCACGGCGTGTTTAAACCGAGCACATCCTGCAAGTGTAAAAGCTTCATGTCAGACTGCCTTTCATGTAGTGGAAAAAAAAAAAAGTAGCTTGTGTCTATTATTACCTCAGCCTGGTTGAACAATTTCAAAGAATACTTCTGCATGAAACGTTAGACACTGTTGCAGCCTCACTATTACCGGTCACAAGTGACTGACTTGTATCTAAAAGCAGCTCTGCTGTTACATAAAAGGATGAATACCTGCCCAAAAAGCTGTAACAGGAGCTTGTGATGGCTGCTAGATAAAAGAGTCCAGAGACGGATATCTCCCCACAGCTGAGCTAAAGTTTCACTTTTCTCTTGTCCTTCACTTTGACTATTGATTGTAAACAACACCGATACCTCAAGAAGCGCACATGCTATTCCTCATGTGGCCTATATGCGCTGTCAGGGTGTCCTTTTATTGGAGACAGTTCCTGATGTAAAAGCATCAGGGTACAGTCTTAAAATATATACTGGCATGCTAAAGAAAAAGAGATTCTGGAGGTGATGACTGAAAGATGAAACGATGACAAATGAGAAGAGGTTTTAAAGTTAAAGACAGAAAATGTTAGACGGCAGAAACATGGGGCAGAGTTTAAGACTACATCCACATAACGTTTGCTATGTTGATGTCTCACGTCCACATGACTCCGGCGTTTCAGAGCCCATGAAATGGAGACATTTGGAAACGCTGCTGACATCGTTTTAGTTTGAAAACTCTGAGTTTGCGTTGGAAACAATCCTTCCTTTGGTGATCGATAATGCATCCGATGTAACATGTCGCCGTATTTGTTTTGCAACGACTCCCTATCTGTGTTTTCCGCCGACTTTACCACGTTAAGCCTCCTACATATGATCGGCTGTAAAAACAATCTGCGCTGGCCGTACCGTTGTTTTCCAATGGGGAGAGCACTATCTGTAGCGTAGCTCAACACTCGAAACTGCCGCCAAATTATTTCAACTTTGACCTAGTTGTCGCTGACCTTTCAAAGCTCTACCAATGAGAGAACAGCTGACAGCGGCCAGAAGTAATCAGGTCGTATATATACCTGCGCTATGCTTTGTCTCTACGCCCTCCCTCGCGGTTTTGCTCTGATCATGTGAAACCAGCTTCATACTTTCAGCAGTAACAGTTCCACCTCATCGTCGGTCCAAGCAAAGAAATCTGTGGTCATGTTTTTCGCCATTGCTGTTCTTCCTTCAACCGCAGAGTAACGTTCGACAATCTGCTTCCTGTTGCCCACTGTACCTGACTGGTCATGTGATATGCGTTTTAGTATGAACAGAGATTATTTCTGATGCGGTGCTAAAACACTCGTGAGGACATTTTTTTTTGTTTTAAAATGCCATTTTAAAATGAAAACCTATTAGTGTGGATATAGCCTTAACAGTCATGTCGTTTTACATAACATACACACACATCTCAGTACTGTTTTAATGCTGTAAAACCATAGAAATTAAATGAAATTTCTATGTGTAAAACACACCCAAAGCTCACACGAATGTCACACAAACACGCATCCTCTGCTGACCGCCCACACCCACAGTCTTTTGGGGAAAGGTATCTCCGCTCTCCAGTGCTTCCTGATCCCAACACTGCTGTGCAGAGGAAGGGTGTGTTGTTATGTGAATGTTTGTGGCACTTCAGCTGTCATGTTGACGGCTATATAATGACAACCTTGTCACAGAGGATGTGGCTTTTCGGTAATGAGGTTAAGATACAGCTTCTTTTTTTTTTTTTTTTTTTGCAAACAATGAAAATGTTGAGTTTCACTTAATAGCTGGTAATGCTAGATTTTCATAAAATACACGGACTGCGGTGACAGTTTCACCCTCCCATCTTTGCTGTGTGTGTAAGTGTGTGTGTGTGTGTGTGTGTGTGTGTGTGTGTGGGAGACAGACAGCAGTTGTGAAACACACATTGTCGCAATAGGCTAAATGTTTCGTGACCCTGCTGTGTGTTCTGTGTCATAGGAATTAACCTAATCAACAAATAATATAATTTCTAATGTTTTTTATGTCATCTCAGCTTCGACCAATCACAATGAGAGACAGAGACACATGTTCATTTTCACCACCTCAGCTAATAACATTTCACTTTCACACGTTGCGACTAAACCACTGACTAGAATAGATCTTTGTGAACGTCAGTTTACAATAATCTGCTCCGGATGCTGCTGACTGTTTCTTCAGCCATAAGCATTAAAGGATAAGTCTGCTGATATTTTATATTTTCCTTTATTGTCAAGAAATCCCATGAAAAAAAAAAAAAAGAATTGATCCGACTGACAAATATTGTCTGTGTAGATAAAGCCTGATATTATACCCTGATATATGGTATTTCTATATATTATTGATGTTAAATACTCATCAATGAGCCACACCGTTTTCCTTCATTACAATGACCATATGAGCACTGTAGTTTATCTTGAGGCGACCCCACATACACCATCCTGTAGCACGTGATACACTATTTTCCTCTGTTTGAGTAATGTTTCAGTGCCCAGCTGTTTTAATAAATTATTTATCCTTTTTTAAAATTTAAACTGGGCCATTAATGAGGATTTATGTATTCTTCTTGACAGCCACAAACACGCTGGGGAAGATGGAAGTACTAGGAGGTGGTCTAATGCACTGTTGGGTTTTCAAGGGATTTGTTGACAGTGAATATAAATATAGAATATTGCCAGTCTTACCCTTTAACATTTTGTAGTTACAGCCTTGTTTGGTTAATAAATAATTGCCATCTGCATAAAACACTGTTTATAGTATTACATGCAAATCTGTAACTGACCTTTTTGTAACATTACAGAGAGTAAGATGTTTCAATATCTAAGCTCATGTTTGCTCATATTTAGGGCTGTGCTCGACTAAAGAAATCCGACAGATCTGTAAAACTGAGTTTCTCCACAAAGTATTTTTAATCTTTAAATCTTGTGTTTACCAGAGATGTGCTCATGAGTTTCTTGGAAATAAGTCATGCATGAAAAAAGCATAAAAAACAACTAATCGACGAAAGAAATCTTACTCAACTAAGAACATAATGATCGATTAGTTGACTAAATGACTAAGAGGGGGCAGCCCTACTAATATTAACTCCATCTTGCACCTTCCCCCAATTATTGTTAACAAGATGATAATAAAACATGTTAATTTTAATTATTTAATTAATATAAAAGATACATACGATACATTGTTGGCAGTCAGAATAGAGGAGGTCAAAATGTCTTAAATCATATTAGCTTAGAATCTGTTTTATATTATCTAACACCCCATTTACACCTGGTATTAAAATGTGATCTGTATCCGGATATAATAAACTATCTTTGCGTTTACACCTGGTATTAAAATGTGATCTGTATCCGGATATAATAAACTATCTTTGCGTTTACACCTGGTATTTGTAATGTTATCGTTATCCTTACTGAGATCAGATCTCTGACCTGGTATTTGCAGTATTTGCAGGTGAGACGTTGTACAGATTGCGTTTACACCTACAGAACATCCGAACACCATTTGAGCCAGACTGCCTCCAGATGTGGTCACATCTGATCACAATCTGATGACGACGCTTTTACACCTCGCATTAACATACGTTTTTCCTTATCCAGATAACAAATGCGGATACAGATCACATTTTCCATTTACCTCAGTTTCTCAACTTGAAGACACATCACAACCTCGTTAATCGTTTGTATGAAATATGGAGGGCAGCCTTCCACCTGATGAGGATTAATTGTTGAGCTAACAACAAAGCAAATATGAAGTGATGATTTCCTTAAATATTGCCATAAATAGATTTAGGACAACGGCTTTAAATGGACCACAGCATACAGGCCACTCAGCTGATATACTGTGTTTTCTTTTAGTGATAGAAATGTGCCTTAAACAAGCTGGTGATTACTTTTATAGTATATATTTTGTTCATTAAATATTTGGCAAAACACACCAAATTATTTCATTAAAAAAATAAGAAGAAGTAGTATAAAAGTCAAGGAGAGGAGATAGTTTTGCATTGCATTGTTTTAATTTTTGTCACATAAACCTATTCTATATAATGTGTATATATTAGCATTTCTTCAAAGAAAGAGTTGTGGTGCTGAAGGTCTCAAATACTGAAGAACTGGAAGGTTTCCCTGTGTAATATGATGGAGTGTGTTTATATCTTTGTTTTGATGGCTCAGATGTAACCCTGTGTGTGTGTGTGTGTGTGTGTGTGTGTGTGTTTCCCTCAGTGCTCAGAGACGCAGAAGCTCCTGAACATCGCCAAAGAGCTCCTCCACACTGAAGAGGCCTACGTCAAAAGACTCAACCTCCTCGACCAGGTAACGTTGCGCCTCCGTCCCTTTTCTCCGTTGGCGTGTGTTGCGAGTGTGACGGTGTGTTTTGGATGCCTCTGGACCAAATTTCAATCTCCTAAGTGTGCCAGTGGTCTTAGTGATTGAGAGCAGGGCTGAGCTGGATTAAAACTGGCTCTGTGATCCACCGGACAACAACCCCTTCCTCTGTTGACGGGATTACTCAGAGCAGTGTAAGCACGATCATGTGAGAAACTCGCTGTGTGTTTGTGTTTTATATTTATACACGTGCAGCATAAATACAGCTTTGTCACCACAAAGCTGGGCATGTGTCCACTGTATGCGTGTGTGTGTGCGTGTGCGTGTGCGTGTGCGTGTATGTGTGTGTGTGTGTTGCAGTGTCATGTCCTCACAGTGACCTCTTTCACTTCTTGCATGTAAATCCAGTGGATTAAAAGATGTGTGTCTCCTGACTCTTAACTGGGTTTATAATTAGAAAGCTCTTTAAAAGAAAAAAAAAAACAACAGTATGGGCTCCATGACGATGCCCGGATTTAGCTGTTTTGATGGAGAATTCTGCACCATACATTAAAAAAAAATAGTACTATGAACAATACACAAACATTAGTTTTAAAGCAGCACTTCATCTGGTTTGTTTACTCTTTTGAATTAATCGCTGTCGATTAGTCGATCGACAGAAAGTTAATTGGCAGCTGTTTTGATAATCAAATAACCGTTTTAGTAATTTGTTTTTGCAAAAAAGCCAAACATCAAATTGTGTGGCAGCCATTCAAGACAATTTAGCTAATTGTTATAGCGCTGAGCTAAATTTCTCTCAAGGCTCTGAATTAAGATTATTTTCTTGATTAATCTATTAGTCATTTTTGTATAAAATAACAATAAATAGTCAATAATGCCCGTAACATTTTCCCAAAGCACAACTAGACATATTCAAATTCCTTGTTTGATCTAATCAATAGTCCAAAACTCAAAATATATTCAGTTTACTATCATTGAAAACAAAGAAGTATTCAGTATTTCAGTAGCTGGGACAAGTACATTTTTTTTAATATTTGCTTGAAAAATTATTTCAACGATCAAAATGATGTTCTAAATGCCATCTCCTGTAAATCATGCTCCATCCTCCACTCTGCTCTGTTGGCTCTCATTTCTGTAAATGGGATATTGTATATTTGTGTCTGCTCATGTTTGTGATGGGAGTTTACTCGCGGTGGTTGAGTCTTCTTCCTCTTCGTTCAGTTTGTGTGGTACAGAGCTGCGCAGCGGCCCTATCACACAACAGATATGGTTTATTTGCTGCTGAGGGCAGAGAACCCTCACAGTTAACTTCCTGTTTTTGTCACGGCGCTTTCGCACGACAATGGTTTCTATGGAAACAATAGTGTCAATCCTTTGCTGTGACACGGCGGGGGAAGCAGAGGGTGATGGGAGTCGTATATCTATAGCTGCTGGTCACACTTAAAGAATCCAAAGCTGAAGAAAATATTTATGTGGATAAACAACAACATGGAAACTTCTCAGACTGTGTTTACATGCCTGCTCCGTGAATAGAAGCCAGATTTGGGTGTTTTTGGAAACAGTGTTTGTATACATGTGTTTTTTTTTTCTCTCTCTCTCTCTCTCTCTGCAGGTATTTTGCACTAAGCTCACAGAGGCTGGAATCCCTCAGGACGTGATTACAGGGATCTTCTCCAACATCTCCTCCATCTACTGCTTCCACGACAAGTTCCTGCTGCCTGAGCTCAAGACACGCATCACTGGAGAATGGTGAGGAATAAACACCCGGCAGTCCAAATAGCATTAGTGTGACGTCACCCTAAAGATGGTTTGGCTCTGCTTCGTGGTCAGTTAGGCAGTTGGTGTTGGCAGCTGGGCGAGAGTGGAGGTTTTCACTGGTGTCGGGTTGCTAAGTTGTGTGTTTTTGTGTGTGTGTCGGTGTTGCAGAATGAACCACTTTTCTATCTGTTTTTTTTTTTTTTTTTTCACAGTAAGCAGGGATTTACCCCCAGTGAGTGTTATTGTGCCAACGTCAGCCACCCTTGGCAGATAATGACTCCTCTAGAGGGTTGTGTCACATTATGGTTCCCATCACATTATCTTCTGGAACTCATTAAAATGTATTGGTTCAGGTAGATTTAAAAACGGGTACACAACAACCACACAGACAGTCAGAAAAGTGCAACACAGGAAGAAAGTTCAGAAGAAGGACAAATTTGTGGAATTCCCCCAATAATGTTCTTGATGAGTCTCTTTTTTTTTTTTATCAGCCTTCATTTGTTTCTTATTCTGAAGAATGACATCAATTCTTCCTGTCGTATATTTATGGTAATATAACCCTTGTCGGTCTCAAAATGTTAATCTGTGTTTGAGAAATCTCAGGAGAAAACATGCCATTGAATCAAACCTTTAATTACAAACCTCATTTCACTAAGTTGGAAACAGGTTTAGAGGATTTTCCTTCTAAGCTGCAACTTGTAGAATTTGCATCCATAAAAACTGACGACATAAACAAGTAACTTAATGTACCGGGACAGGCTGATTCAGCTGTCAGTAAAGGATTATAAGATGGAATTGAACTTTCCAAAATGCTAAAAACACAGTCAAGCTTGAACTTCCCTTTAAAATGTTTAGCCTTAAATGGAAGATACTGTAAGTAAAAGTGGCAATACTACTAAAATACTTACTTTTGTGACTAAATTGATTTATATGTGAAAGCTATCTGAAAGTAAAAAAAAGAAAAAAATAGAATAAAAAGAAACTGATGAGCTCCAGAACGAAATACTGTATATAACTGCCTCTTCCATACAACATACATGTACAGTATCATGTTTTTCAACACTTAAAGATTTTTACATGATAATGTTCAATCAAGATTTTGTTGCCCTGCATCAAATAGTCCCATAGAACTGTATAAATAAATATCAAGTTGTAAAGTTTTTGAATAAATTAGCACCTTCTGTAAGGTTGGATTACTCTGTTTGTTTTTTGTGTGTTCTCTGCAGGGACTCCAACCCTCGTATTGGAGACATCCTCCAGAAACTGGCTCCGTTCATGAAGATGTACGGAGAATATGTGAAGAACTTTGACCGAGCCATGGACCTGGTCAACACGTGGACACAGCGGTCATCACAGTTCAAAAGTGTCGTCCAGAATATACAGGTACGTGTCTGTCTTTGTCTCTTAATTGGACATCTCCTCTGCTGTTTGTCCATTACTTTAACCATGTTTCCATTTTCTCATACACAACTGCATGTACTGGAAAAAATCTGGTCATATGTATGTATGTAATGATTGTTTATTACTAATATACACCGATACATCATTTTTTTCCTATTGCTCAATCAACGGATTTAGAGGACTGCAGTGGATGCATGCCCTCTCCCAGCTCCACATTACAAACACTCAGTTTAAATCTTTGTTTTTGTGTTTGAACTCAACAGAAGCAGGATGTGTGTGGAAACCTGACGTTGCAGCACCACATGCTGGAGCCGGTCCAGAGGATTCCTCGCTACGAGCTGTTGCTCAAAGACTACCTGAAGAAGCTGCCTGAGGACGCTCTGGACCGAAAAGACGCAGAGAGTGAGACATTAGACCCGCTGTTTTTACTGTGACGCACACACACACACACACACACACACACACACACACACACACACACACACTCTGCTCGGTCACGACTGATCAACACAGTAGGCTGCAGAGAAATCTTTCTGTCTTCCTGTCAACCTGTTTTTACCTCTGCTCCACCGCATTTCTTTTAAACTTTCGCCTTTAATTGTTTTGATCGTAGAGGTGTGTGTGTGTGTCATGTTTGTCACAGTATCATGGCTCTGTGTGTCAAAAAAACCCACCACAGAGGTCATGGTTTGATGCACTCACAATTTTTTTTTTTACAAAGTTTGACTGAAAACAAACTGGCAGTAATGAATTAATTCTTCCAGCCTAAAATTTGCAAATGCATTTTTTTAAACTATAACTTTGTAAATAGAATAATGTAAATAGAAGAATACATCATTGCATGGAGGATAAATTCATGATCTATATTAAACAGAAAGATAAGGAATGTCTGGATGATACTGCCAGCTACAAGTGATGCAATAATCAAAGGTGGCATGAACACAAAAAGGTCAATGAAAAGACCTGAAAGGAGGTGAAGCGATGCAGATTCACATTCCAGAAAGCGCAGGTGAAGCAAAGACACGTCTACTCGAGTTGATAATGCACAAATGAACATTTGTGTTCATCCTGAGTTTGTATGGCTCCGTGTCTGTGGAGGAGAAGGAGTAGAAAGTAATGTGTCTGCAGGAAAACGAGTGAAACTGGAGCTCCTGGTAAGCTTTAAAAAGGCTTTCTGATCCGTCGTACACAGAGTCTGTATCTGTTTTGACTGCGACTGCCTCTTTTCTCCGACTGTGATCGGTGGTGGTTTGAGCCAAGAATTCACTTCACCTCCTTGTATGTGAAAACATCTTAACCCTCCGTGGATATATCGCTCCTTGCTGCTCCACTTCTACACAAACCTTGTTAAGGAGCCAGTTGATGAGATTTAGCCTACATGATACAGTCGTACTACATTATGTCATTATTACACATATAAAACCAATACAGAGAAGCTTAATGCGTCACATGTTCCAGATTAGATCGAGATTAGATTAGATTCCAGAAACTGACTTTCTTAAAACTGCAACAAGTAAATGAAATATGCAGCCATGAGTCTTGGCTCTTTCATGACGGATGAAACAGAATCAGTCAGTTTAATTGACCTTTCAAATCCAAGGAGACTCACGCAAGCTTGCAAAAGTTATTTTTGGAAAAATCACCTTTATTACCAGCATACGCCCACAATAATCAATGTGATGAGAGAATAAAATTAGCTAATTTGCAAAAACAGATAGATTTTTGATTGATATTCCCTTTAGTGCACAATAAAACACATTATTTATGAACATCTAAATATTTTGAGATATCTTATCAAAACACCAGTTTGATTGATATTCCACTGGAATGGACATTAAAAAACATGATTTCAGAAAATAAATAAAAACGTAGGTATCGTTTTTTTTGCAAATGAACCCTTCACATCTGCTGTGTGGAGACAAGCACCTCAGTAATGCCCTCATTAGGACAGCAGAATAATTGAATGTATCATGGAGATGATGGCAGGACATTCAGCTGCTCTTGCTACACACTTGTTAGTGTGACGCTCTGTGTGTAGTTTCATCTCCTGCCTGGTAGAGACAGATTACACACTTCACGTCAGCGCGTCTCTCTTTATGCCCCAAAATTCCATTTTACGCGATCTGCTGATGTCCTCCCACATCCGTGTTTCCATTTACCTGAGCATTAACTTCACCACACCGTGCTGTTTGGGATTTTTTTCTCTCATCCACTCCAGCTGAAAAGCAGTTTATCACAGTTGTTTTGGCCTCATTTCTCCCGGCTGCGTGTCTCTTCTGTTTATGTAGGCCGTGATTAAGATGGCTGACTCAGGTGCTCACAGGCCTCTCTGCTGACTAAAAGCCAGCCTAATGCATGTAGTGTGTTTAATGTTGAGACAGAGCATGTTAAGCCTTTGATCCTGTTACATTTATATCATATAGCTAGTGTTTTCAGCGAGGAACAAACATTACTTGTGTGAGTAAAAGAGAGAGAGATTGATTTATATCTGCAGTTTTAAACATGATTTTTTATTGTTGTTAATTCTGGATTTTCTGCTAACATGCTTACATTTGTACTGTGAATGATTGTTACAGAGGCACTGGAGCTCATCTCTACTGCAGCTAACCACTCTAACGCAGCAATCAGGAAAATGGTAAGACTTTGACTCGACACTATACTTCAGTCTTCTGTTTTTTTTCTTTTTGCTGTCATCTCTTTCTAAACTCTTTTCAACACTCTTTCATTGAGCTTTATAAAAACCAGCTAATGCGTTACTCAATCCGAGAGTTGCTGATGCTGTACTGTCAGTCAGCAACATTGCAAGTGTTCGCCTCAACGAGCGAACAAGTTGAATTGGTACAGACAGGAAGTTGCCGTTTCCTGCCTCGAGTTTGCGGAAGCCTGACTGACTTTTTAACACTCATCCTCTTGGTCTCTTTCCTCTGTCTGGCCATGTTACTCGTATTTCTCACATCCTTAAAAACAACTCAAGCAGACAAATGCATTTATGAATCAATTAGGGAATATAATACCTGCTTTCCTGCCTTGCTGGGAAAACCCATGAGTGAATGAAGATCTCACCTGATAACAGAATAACCCCCTCTGGTGGAGTTTGGCGTGTAGCTCCGTCTGTCCTCTCACTGTCACAGGGTTCCTGCAGATCCTTAAAAAGTCTGAAAAGGCATTGGATTCATTCATTTAAAAATAAGGCCTTAATTGATATTAAAATGTCTTAATGTCTCCATTTTTCAAAAGTCTTAAAAATGCTAAGGCATGGGAAGTAGGATTTTATGAATCGTTTTTTTTACAGTGCATTGTAAAATCTAAGTAATTGGAAATATCATACAACATTGAAAATTGGCTATTTAACCAAGATTTTGCTGCATAGCTGAAACCACTTCAAGGCAATGCATACAGGGCTTTGTGTATTTTATGCAAAAAAGAAAAAAAAAGAAAAAGTAAAACAAGGCAGTGGACTCCCCAAGTATTTCCCACTTCTGTTCTACCCTCGTCTCTGCTACGTTATATAATTTTGTGACAATAAACATTTGCGCCAAATTGTCCCTAACCCTAAGTAATTGATGCCGCTCATGTTTTCTTTCTTTAATTTTGGTTATTATAAAATTAGTCTTAAATAACACCCTGAGTGGTATTAAAAAGTCTAACTTGCATTAAGCTGTAGGAACCCTGCGCTCAAGTGTCTTCTTGTCTTTCCTGCTTCTGCCTTCCTCATCCTCCTGTTGCCTCGTGTTTGTTTTCAGGAGAAGATGCACAAGCTGCTGGAGGTTTACGAGAGGCTCGGAGGAGAGGAGGACATAGTTAACCCAGCCAATGAGCTCATCAAAGAAGGACATATCAAGAAGATGTCAGCCAAAAACGGAACAGCACAAGACCGATACCTCTACTTGGTGAGAGAATTGTTACATTAGAGAGACTTGTGGAGGATCTTTGTACACGTGAGCCTTGTTATCCGTGCCACTCATTAAGCATCATCTGTCTCTGATGTAGTTCAACAACATGGTGCTATACTGCGTGCCTAAACTCAGACTGATGGGACAGAAGTTCAGTGTCAGAGAGAGGATTGACATCGCTGGCATGGAGGTGCAGTTCCGTTTTCTCATTCTGTTAGATGTCCTTTTGTTTTCTCCTCTAGCCTTTTTATTTATTCTGGTGGCTGCGAATCCAATTTTCTCTGTTTCTTGACCTCAGGTGCAGGAGAATGTGAAGCAGAACCTTCCTCACACGTTTGCCATCATCGGCAAGCAGCGTTCACTGGAGCTGCAAGCAAGGTAACGACGTCTGACTCCACCGCCAGAGAAAAACTACAGACTCTCTGCTGATTCTCTATTAAATGCAGTTAATACTGAGAACCCCCAAAGTGTTCAGTATTAATTAAATAAATAAGATTAAATTAAATTGTGAAATAATTTAAGAAATTATTACAACCTAAGTTATTATTACATTCATTATAGAAATATTATTTCATAATTCTCTTTTTCAGAAGTCTGTTTATTTAAAAAAAAAAGATTCGATAAACCTTTATTGATCCGCAGAGGGGAAATACAGTTGTTACAGCAGCACAAGGACAGCAATAGCACAATAGTAGT
>JAOVVB010042671.1:0-15053 GCA_028570985.1 Heterobranchus longifilis
TAAATTAGCTCAGCATCAGCAAAACAGCCTTAATTAAATAAACCAAAATGCTGTGAAAGGCTCAATAAATGTCCCGTCCAGTCAGAAATAACTGGCTTTACTCACGGTTCACCACTTGGATGCAGTAAAGTCCACTTTGCACTCCGTTTCTCCAATGTGCCTCTCGTTATGCCTCTTAATTACCTACTGCGGCGCTGCATGTGCTCAACAGCGCAGTTGCGCAGTTGCGCAATTCCCCACAAGAGAGCAGTGCTACGCTAGTCAACAGCCTTTCCAACACATGCTGACGTCATCATTGAGTTCAACCAATGGCGTAACTTATATGCTCACTCAGTCAGTCAACGACAGGCTTTCCCATTTATAGGGCTGGTCCTGCGGTCCAGCCAAAAAGTCTACGTTTTACAGTGTATGCACCTGTTCTCTTCCTCTTTTCTTCAGTAATCACCCTACAGAGCCCAAAACAGTCTGTGTCTTGGCACCAGCACTTCAAGCTTGAAGTCTCCTGATCACGAACTACCCAGATTAGGAGTTCACACTCATACACTCCAGTCATCACTCTCCATTATGTTTGCAGGCACGATTATCACCAAATGTGGGAGGTCATCTCATATCACATGGATGATTTGCACGGTTGCCAGTTTGAAAGAATTGTGGAGAGGCGTTGATTCAACTTTAAGGTCATTTTGGAGGGTGTAGTTAGTGGTGCTGCTGCTTTTATCCATCCCTTTTATGTCAATAAGTGTAGACTAAATGTTAGTTTTAGCTACCTAATACACAACTGAGTGTACATGCTACATGTTGTGCCATTTTCAGTTTCCTAACAATGTTGGGTACCAGGTCACAAAGATGTTATCTGCCAAGAATCGAATGTTTTAATGTTGTAGATGTTGTGTTATGTTGTAAAAAATGTCTGGAGATGATCTTTTAAAACAGACTCAGTCTGGTCACGGAGGAGGCAACAAACAACCCAATCGCCAGAATAAATGTTGGCATGGTACGTTATATATAAGTTTCATATGTAGCGGATATGTTGAAACTTTACGTTTCTATTTTTAATTTTATGTTGTGATAAGGCTGTGGTTTATGTGTGGTAGATTTAGGCACAAAAACCACCTGGTTAGGGTTAGGAAAAGGAAATGCTTTGCCTTTTTAGTGGCTAGAACCACGGCTAGAAATGTCCCAATGTCTCATTAAAAAAAAAACCTGTTTTTGTCTCCAAAATCGCGGCTAGAAATGTCCCGACCTCACAAAAAAAAAAAAAGTCTTGTTAAACAAGACTAGGTTGAAACCTAGTATGTGGCTGGACATATCAGTAAACAATAACAGTGTCCACATCCAGCAGTTTCACCAAAAAAGTAGCAGCTAAGCTAGCATTAGCATGAACAAGCTACATGGTGAGTAAATTAGCTCAGCATCAGCAAAACAGCCTTAATTAAATAAACCAAAATGCTGTGAAAGGCTCAATAAATGTCCCGTCCAGTCAGAAATAACTGGCTTTAATCACGGTTCATCAGACGCACACAACTGACACCACTTGAATGCAGCAAAGTCCACTTTACACTCCGTCTCCAGGTGCCCCTCGTTATGCCTCTTAATTACTGACTGCAGCTCTGTGTGCTCCACACTGCAGCTGCGCAATCAACAGCTTTTCCAACACACGCTGACGTCAGCACTGAGTTCGACCAATGGCGTAAGAAATAGCCTACCTGTTTTTGTCCCGATATCTCGTTAAAAAACACCCAGTTTTGTTTGGTCTCGAACAACCATCTCCTGCTGTCTACTGCTTCAGGTTACACGCCATCACATACATGTGACCTGAACTACGTCACTTGATGCGATACGTATGAAACGTACAAATGTTACATTTCCGTGGTTTGCAGAAACACACAATGCCAACATTTTACTCTGGTGACCGGGCTGCAACAAGTCCACAAGGAAGGCTTTTGTGTTCATTAAAAATAAAAACTATAAACCTTTCCAACAAATCTACCCACTAAGTGTGTTATTAAAGACAATCCACTGGCCTGTTTAAGAACTAGTCCATCAGACGTATTTAAACTTCACCTGACATCTCATTACCTGAATGAAAGATTAATCCACACAGACAGAACTACAAATCATTTTTGTTGAAAGTTGTGTTCCAGTTTTTTTTTTCCAGGGTTCACAAAGCCACAGATGTCTGTTTGCTCTACAAATGGACTGTTCTTATTACCGTCTGAATCCCACTGACATTAATCCAGGACACCATTACATCATGGGAAACAGGTGACCAGTGTAAAAGGTATGAAAACACATTACAATATTTCATTACTCTCCAGCTGGTAATAGTTACAGAAATGTTGCTGAAAGCCCAGCAGAGAGTCTCTGGTGCTACCAGCCAGCAGCCATAATATAACAGCGCCCCCCTTTGCTGATCTGCTGCAGTTTCCCACATAATGTGTTGAATGTGCTGCCCACTACTGTTTGAGAATAACACAGGAGGAAAACACACCCATTCTGCAGTTTACTATTAGTCACACCTGGCTAAAACTATAACCAGATGTAAGAAATATTTTGTCAAGCCCATTTATATTATATATGAGGTATTAAATATTCTAAATGCCTCTCAGTATAACACAATACATTTCACCAGCACCACAAACTAGGCATGGGACGATATGAAAATTTCATGTCATGATTATCCTAAATAATAAAGCCAAAATAATTGTGCTTCACGATAATTATCGAAACATTCTTAACTCTATAGCACAAAAAAAACACACTGGAATAACTTTACCTTACATTTAGCTTTGTTGTGACTGTTTTCTCAAAACATTACGACTTCTTTCTCATAAAATTGTGACTGTTTTTTTTCCCCAAAACATTATGACATTTTTTTCTCATAACATTGTGACTTGTTCTCAAAATATTAAGACTTTTTTTCTCAAAACATTAAGACTTTTTTAAGGAAACAAATAGAAAAACACCTTCATAAAAAGGTATGATTTATAACAGGACTGTTAGACTGCATTAGTTTGAGCTAGGTGGACCTAATGAGTGTATATGCAGTGTAAAACCATAAGATTGCAAAACTGCACATAATTAGTAAGTAACAGTTCTGTCACTGCAGGTTTAAATATTCTAAATTGCAAATGGAAAAGGTTGCCAACAATAAATTGGTTTATATATACTTCTGTGTTGTTTGTGTGCTTGCGTATGTACCGTTGCACCAAAACAAATTCCTTGTATACTTGTATACTTGGCAATAAAACTAATTCTGATTCTGATTCTGATTCTGATTCTGATTCTGATTCTGATACATGATTCTAGGTGCTTTGGATCAAAAGTAAATTTTTCAAGGGGGCATCTTGGATTCGGCCCTCTGGCAAAAAAATCCCAGAATTTTTGTGAGGGTCCATTGAAGTCAAATCAATCATCAAAACATGTTAGCCAGAGGACGGTCACGGAATTGAGATTTAGGACCCTACTTATTATATTATTCACATTGGCGCCTATCAGCCAACTTATAAGCTGATGCCGATGTGTCTGATTTAATCGGCCGATTAAATCAGCCGGCCGAGTAATCAGTCAGGCCCTATTTTATACCCTGAAAAAAATAAGTGCTATTTGCTGCAACTTGCAACAAACTGTTGCAAAACCTGCCGCAAATCGCTTCATATGGAAGTCGCCCCCTCAGTTATTTTCAGTGGAATGGTACACATAAAAATGGCCGCCACTCTGACCATTCTGCTCCGTTGATTTGAATGGCGATGTCCATTCTATCCAATTTAATTTCTATTGGTGTGGCTGACTAACAGCATATCCTTACAGACCTTGTCTTGTGAGCAGTTTGTAGGACACTTTGTTTTATTTAGTTTAGCTGGAAATCATTAAGTTTATATTTTTCTTTTTCTTTATGAAACCAATGTAAACCAAGGAGCAAATAAACCCACATCTTTTATTTTTGAATCTCATCTGGACATTCCATTTTTCACATCAAGCAAACAAGTAAGGTATGTAATGTCGTGTACACACCGGACGCAAATTTAATTAATTTGCGCGAATGAATTACAAAGTCAATGAAAAGATGCGATTAGATGCGACTTATGGTCAGGCAAAAAGAATAAATGCTCTAGCTATTGTTTTTTTTTTTAGATCGATACAGGATCATGCAGGCAACGATCTCCCATGACCATGACTTGTCATTTCGTTTTGCACTGCACATAACGTAACAACGTCATTGTGAGTGTACACGATGACACAAAAGACTGAAGCCCTTAGCTTTCTATGGTTTTATTTTAGATTGATTTAAAGGTCCAGTGTGTAGTATTTAGCTGCCTGACTTGGCAAAAGGGAATATAACATTCAGCAGTATTTTTTAATTAGTATATAATCCCATCAAAATAAGAATTATTGTGCTTTTTATTACCTTAGAATGAGTCGTTTTTATCTACATGGGGAGCTGGTCTCCCTCCAATTTGGCATACATCTTATACATGAATTAAAAATGTCTTCCGATAACCCTAACCCCATCAAAATAAGAATGATTGTGTTTTTATTACCTTAGAATGAGCTGTTAATATCTACATGGGGAGCGGGTCTGTATACCAGTGGTTCCCAAACTTTTTCCTTAAGGAACCCCGTTACTATCACTGAGTAAACTGACGACTATTTCATATTATATTCAATGCAGAACAGTAAACTGTACAAGGAAGCCAAATGGTGAACACAATAACTGCAGGAAATTTGTGTAAAAAGAGCAATTTGGATGAATTATTATAGATTATTTCCTGTGACTGTTGCATCAGTTTTCCAGATATTTTTTAGGAACTTTTAACACAGTCTTCTGTATTATGTGTTTGTTTTTTAAAGTTTATATCTTAAATAATAATCCAAACTTATTACAATAACAATAATCCCACAGCAATAACATTTTCATTTAGTTTTCTGAAATAAATTAATGAAATGCTGATATAGTATATAATATATATGTATACAGCTCTTTCTGTATTTACATTTTTTATGGTGTCATAGTGTGTACAGGTTATCCTTTTTTTTTGTAGTTTTTACATTTTTCTGTCAAGTAAACTTGTTATTGCACTGCCTTTGCAAATTGCCTCCCAGAGACAAATAGTATTTTGAATTGAATTGTATATATTTTTTAAAAAGTTGTCTTACACCTTAAAATCAAGAAGGCCTTGCGACCCCCCATGAAGATTTGGTGAGCCATAGCAGGGGTTGGGACCGCCAGATCGAGAACCAGTGCTGTATATCATGAAACCATGATATATTCTGAGACGGTTATCGTACCGTGAAAATCTCATACCGTTGCAACCTGTTTGCACTGCTTGTTCTTTACTTTGACTTTTTGCACCATGTTCTACCTGACTCGATCTGTTTTTATACATTTTCCTGAATCGTGTTTTTTTTAAATGTCCAATCCATATCAATCAAACTGGTGTTGGTTTATTCATTTTAAGAATAGCTTGCATTAGGGCTGAACAATTAATCAGAATTTTATCAAAATCGCAATATGGCCCACTGCAATTTTCAAATCGCAGGAGGTGCAATATTTGTTTAAGGTGAAATATGTCAAAATACCATTTTAAATTAAATATTGTGGTGCTGCAGAGATGTCCCAGCCTATACATCGTATACTACAAACTTAAGAAAACATCTTTGTTAGTGCAGATCCTCACAAAATATCAGATCCTAATCATTTTAAATGAAAATGTACAGAAGCCCTGTGAGGTAAGCAAGCTTTTATTTTCTTCCAGGTAATTTTATCCATGTGAAAAAGATGTGGAGAAAAAATATATATCAAGCTCTCTTTTTCTTTTTTTTTAAGTTTCTAAAAAAATTAGTTTTTTTTTTTCTTTTTTTGGAAAAAAAAATCACCTGTTTTCACAGATGGGGGAAAAAATAGAAAAATTCTTGTTTGCCTCTCAGGACTTCCGTAAAAATGAGAATAAAAATGCAAAAATTATAATTCCATTTGCAATATCAGTCAAAAATAATTGCAATTAGATATTTTTTCAAAATCGTTCAGCCCTAGCTTGCATCTGTTTTGCAAATTAACTCTTTATATGCTGCCATAGAATTGTTTCAGGCCATTGATTCATCAGTGCCACAGCGTTCATTAAATCAATACTCTAATCAATGCCAGAAATCCCGCTGACAGCTGTGACCATGCACTAAACCAAGACATGTCCTACATATGTATCACCATCCTGTAGATAAAACACATCATGATGGTGACACATTTGGCCCTGCATATGCTTTGAATGAGGAATCTTAAAATGTCAAAAACAAAATTCGGAGGGAATCATGTATTTATTCCAGAAAAGCCAACATGTCCAGGACAAAAACATTTTATATCCCTATGAAAAATACACTAAGAAAAAGAAAGAAAGATAATGTAAAACACATGGCTCATTTGGAGTTATGATGTTTTAGTACTAAACACATAACTCAAAAGGTACAAATAAAAAAAAAAAAAGGTATTAAAAAAAATTACATGCTTTTTTTTGAAAAAAACTAGCACTCACTATGAACTTTAAAATACAGTGAGCATATGAAAAGGTGGGGGAAAAAAATAGACATGTGATTCAAAATCTGCGTTGCTTGTTAGGTCCATAATCTCCAGACCCAGGGAGGCCTCTGGGAAAGCCACCCTGGCCTCCTCCGGCCATGTTGTTTCCCTGCCCGGACATCATTGGAGCATTCTCAGCGGCCATGCCAGCGGCGCCCGCAGAACCAGAGTTGCCACCCAGCGAGTTTCTGTTCATCCCGTGACCGCCCATGTGCATCCTCATGTCTTGCTCCCTGTTTTCAGAGAAGTTGCCTCTGAAGCCCTCCTGCTGCCTCTTCAGCATCTCCTCGTTGCGCATCCTCATCTCCTCCTCTCTCCTCCGGCGTTCCTCCTCCTGCCGGAGCTCAGCCTGCTTCCTCTTCTGCACCTCCTGACTGTGGAGCTCCTCCATCCTCCGCAGCTCCTCCTGCCGCCTCAGCAGGTCCTGTCTCATCAGCATCACTTGATGCTCGTGTCTGGCCGCCTCCATCTCAGCCTCCAGCTTCTCCTGGGCCTCCTTCATGTTGCGGTCCACCATCTCGTACTGCTGCTTCTCCATCTCCATCAGGGCCTTCCAACGCATGGCGTACTCGTACTCGAAGGAGCCCGGCTGAGCAAATCGTGGTGGCTGCTCACGCTCTTTGTGATACTGCTGGTTTTTGTTGATGATTTTCTCTGACAGCCCCTCCTCTTCATCAAGCTGCTCCATGGGCTCCACTGTAATGGGCCGAGGGAAAGCTGTGAGAAGATAGGCACCATCATTGCACTTATCTAGAGCCTTTCTTGCAGCTGGCTTTGAGGTGTACTCCACTATGCCCTTCCCTGTGGGCCTCCCTCGGTCATCCACTATGACCACAGCTCTCTCTATCTGACCAAAGCCGGCGAAGGCCTCCTCCAGCAGCTCATTGGACACAAAATCTGGCAGATTTTTCACAGTTAAAGCAGCACCGTGTGTTGCAAATCTCACCCGTATGGGCCTGCCTCTGAACGGAGTATCATCCAGCTCGGCTCTGGCGATCTCTGCTATGATCCTGGTCTCCAACCGGATGAAGCCGAAGCCTCTCTCCTTGTTGATAAAGATTTCATTGGCCTTGCCGTACTTTTCGAACATCTTGACGAGATCCGCCTCGGTGATTCCGGCTGGTAGGTTTCCCACAAACAGCCTGCTGCGCTGGGTGAAGGTTTTCTCCCCGGGCTTCCTGAAGCTGTGCAGGTCCAGGGTTAAGGCCTCGTTGGGGCTGGTGTATTCGCTGGGCTCCGGCTGCTGGCCGTTGGCGTTTGGTCCTCCGGGTTTTCTCTGGTCCCCCGCGCGGTTAGGCCCATGGTTGTGGTGGGAGCCCCTATTTCCTTGCATTTTTGTAAAATAATAATTCAAACCCGAGTCGTCAAAACCGCTCGATAATTACAGCAGATAGTGGCGCACAAAGAGCTGCAAAATGGCGAGGCTGCGTGCCACTGCTGCCGCGACGGTATTGTGACCTAAATTTGGTGCGACTCATGTGTGACGTAGGCTCTGTGCGACGGTGCGAGAAAAACAAAAAATAGGGTCGTGTCTAAAAGGTAACGCTATATTTGCTAAAGTCTCGAGAGATGGCTATAGTTAGGCATTAACATCGAATAGTTAAGGTTAAATTGGTATGGTTAGGCATTAATCTCGAATGGTATGGTAAGATGGGTATGGTTAGGTATTAACCTCGAATGGTATGGTTAGGGTTAGATGGTCGGGAAAGTAGTCTCGCGAGAGTACCGTTTTTTTTTTAAATGTAGGGTTACCTTTTAGACACGACCAAAAAATAGACCGGTCTCGGCTTTTGTGAAATCTTACATTATATAACATTATGCACAGTATATATAATACTGAGTCTTAAAGTTGATATAGGTAATTTGTGTTAAGGTATTCCATTTTTAAAGGCTAATATACTCGAATGTCCAATTTTCTCGCGAGAACACGCGTTCGCGTTGGAAAAAAAACTGCGAGTGATTTCGCGGGAATTGTTTCTTTTGCTCTCTGACAAGGAATAAAATCAGGGAAAATATAACTTAATAGCTGATTTAAAACGGGTGACAAGTGAAGCTTGGCGTTTCCTCTTCCAAGGTAAGGTCGTTAAATCTGTTACATTAGCGGTATTCTCAAAACGGTCAGCATGTTTTGGAAGAGCTCACTACCATAGATACATAACTTAAACGCAGCACTGCTAGCTGTCATTAATGCGAGGCTAAAACCCTTGACCCGCTAGCTTGCTGTAGATATATTTCCACTAACCTTTCCTCTGCCTCTGGTTCAGGACAGTCATGTTTTCCGACATGAGCGCACAGAAGGGGGGCTCCTCTCTGCTCTGCCGCCCGGCCTCTGAGGACCAGGGGCCGGTGTTTGAGAGGATGTCTCTGGCTTACAGTCCGTGCTCCGATCGCTACACAGTCGGGGAGCGGAGCTTCAGTCGCCAGTATGCTCATATTTACGCGGCACGACTCATGCAGATGAGGCCTTTGCTCTCGGAGAGAGCCCAACAGAAGTGGGGTAAGCTCGGGACATTTTTTACCTACAGATGGGACTCGTCTGAATTATATTTCGATGTATTTTCTAATCTCTTTCTGTCTCTGCCAGGATCAGATGTGCTTATCAGGAAGCTGTGTGATCTTCAGACAGGGGAGCAATGTTGCATTGTGGGAACCTTGTTCAAGCGTATGGAGTTGCAGCCATCTATTCTGAAAGAGATCAGCGAGGAGGTCAGCAGTCATGCTAAATTCAACAGATGCCCCCCTCCTACATCCTCCCAGACAAAATTGCTTCAGTTGCTGGCCGGTGTCATGTGTATCATCATGTCTCTTGTTTTCCTCACAGCACAACCTGCTGCCTCAGCCCGCACGAGCCAAATACATCAGCGAAACAGATGAGCTGATTCTGGAGGATGAGCTACAGAGGATCAAACTGGAAGGCAAAATTGACAAAGACAAGTGTGTCACAGGTCAGGATTTTTCTGGAGGTCAAGACAGGATAAAACAGGATGTCACTCACATCACTAAATGATCACAGTGTTGCATCACTCGTATAGCTGTGGACATCTCTTCTGTTTCTCTTTTAGGGAGTGTCATTGCAATATATGGAGCCGAGAAGAATGATGGGAAGTTCACAGTTGAGGACTTTTGTATGGCTGATCTTCCTCTGCAGACACCAAGACCTGCGCTGAGCTCTGACAGGTTAACACACACACACACACACACACACACACACACACACACACACACACACACACACACACACACACACACAGTTTAATTTCCAGCCTTTTGTGATAATAGATTCTCATGCCAGTGTCTGTCGCCATGCAGGTTTGTGCTCCTGGTCTCAGGACTTGGTCTCGGCAGTAATCATGCCGACAGCATGCTGGGGCTACAGTTGCTGGTTGACATGGTAACCGGTCAGCTCGGTGACCAGGGCGAGCAGAGTGGGGCAGCGACAATTTCCAGGGTCCTACTGGCTGGAAACCTCCTGAGCCAAGACACCCAGGACAAGGACGCATCGACGAAGGTAACTGGTTTAACCTTGACACACCTTTAATTAGTATATCTGTAATTACTTTTACTCTTTCAGAAAAAAACAAACATGAAGTGACTCACTTACAAACATTAAAATACCTGTTTTATCCTTTGTGTGTTTCAAGCCCAAGTACCTCACTAAGAAGACTCAGGCTGGCAGCGTGGAGGCCATTCGTCTGCTGGATGAGCTGCTGCATCAGCTGGTGGTGAGTCTGCTCCCCCCTCTACAAATATATATGATTTTTATTTTATTTTGTGCAATATGATACATTGAGTTTATATGTATTTGTAGACCCTCGGAGATAATGCCATATTGTTTACACTGTGGTGGCTATCTCTGCAATCTGTGGTTGTATTATTCCTGTCTGATTGTTCGTTTCACAAACATTTTTTTAAATTGATTTTCCAGAAAATGTACTAAATCACAATACATCAATATAAAATTACATATAGAATGATAGAGGATTTTATCGATCACCCACTCCTATTGCAGCATTTATCTGCTGCTCATGTCCAGTGTGGCATAAAATGAGTTAGTGCTGAAAGAGTCAATTGATTAGTCAATGATGAAAATAAAAAAATAATTGAGAACAATTCTGATAATTCATAGATAATTAAGTTATTTATAAAAATACCAAACTGATGGTACTCAAATGTGAGCATTTCCTGTTTTTCTGTCTTTTATCAATGTAATACGTTTTGGATTTTAGACAAAAGAAACGATTTAGAGACATCAATCATTTTCTTCTGATATTTTATAGACTAAAGTATTCATCAATTAAATGAAAAAATGATTGACTGAATAATTGATAATGAAAACATTGTTTAATGCCGCAGCCCCAAAATGATACCTGAAGGTTCCTAGATAATAAACTTTATAAATAATTAATGCCTGTGACCAAAGGCATCAACACAAGTGTAAGGGAAATCATTATGAACTGAAAAAGTAATAATATAGATAAAAGTATCACCGTGTCGCTGCCTCCTGCTGTTGTAGGCCTCGGTTCCAGTGGACGTAATGCCGGGCCAGTACGACCCCACCAACTACACCCTCCCTCAGCAGCCGCTCCACCGCTGCATGTTCCCTTTGTCCTCAGTGTACCCGACACTACAGCTGGCCTCCAATCCACACCAAGCTAACTTTGATGGAGTGAGGTAAGTCAATAACATACACAGTATTCACTGTCTTGCATCTTGCATCATTTAACCTCAAATCCCAAACAAGTTTGCAGATGTTAAAGACCCCGTGTTTGTCTGTGTTTCCATCAAGGTTCCTGGGCACATCAGGCCAGAACATCTGTGACATTCAGAAGTACAGCAGCATGGACGGTCACCTGGAAATACTGGAGGATACGCTACGACTCCGACACCTGGCCCCTACGGCTCCCGATACTCTCGGTTAGTCGGACAGGTTGATGCAGAATGAAACACGAACCTTCTGGCTGATATCGGTTCAAATTATTCACACTTTTTTTCTGTATATCTTGTGCCAGGTTGTTACCCATTTTACCAAAAAGACCCTTTCATCTTGGAAGAGTGCCCCCATGTTTACTTCAGTGGCAACGCCCCGACCTTTGCGTCCAAGCTCATCAAAGGTCAGTGTGTGTGTGTGGTGTGTACACATATACCTATGGTCTTTCTTTCTATATTACTCCATTTGAACAGTCCTCCTCCTCACTAATGCACCAATACATTTCTTCTTCTTCTCTTCCTGCCAGGTCATGATGGCCAGGAAGTCCTTTTGGTTACTGTTCCAGACTTCAGCAGCACACAAACGGCATGCCTCGTCAATTTACGCACTCTTGCATGTGAGCCGGTCAGCTTCTCGGCCTTCTCCGCTGACGACGACGACGAGGAAAGCGAGATGAACGTCAGCCACTGAGGGTCCACATCCACATAGAGCACAACATACATGCCGACACATCTCGGACACTATGCTCCTGACCACAGAGGAGTCACAGCAGCTTTGGGCCAAGAAATGCAGTCCTTGCTACGCTGATCAGTATCATAAAGGTCAATGAACTGCTGTTGAAAGTACCAGGTTACTTCTAATGTTTGCTTCAAGGTGTGTTTTTTTCACAAGACTGTAAGAGATAAGCAGCACTGGTATCTAGTATTCTGCTCTTAAATCAGTGTTCACAAAGGTGCTAAAAAAAGAGGCAAGCATTATGTATTAACAAGCCTTTATTTGAGAAAAAACTCTACTCCAGCTGTGTCTGAGGAAACATGACAGGAGACGCTTTCCCTCCTCTGACTCTGTTACCAACTTTGAACAAAATGCTTTTTAAACCTTTAGTGACTGTTCATATTGTAAAAGTATTTCTGCCATGGATGAAGACAGATTCAACTCTGGATGTAAAAAAAAAAAAAAAAAATTCATGACTTTTTTTTATGTGCACCCACAATAAACAACTTTAACAAGTGAGAAAAAATGCAGTGTGGACTATCAAACTGAAATACAATTTCTGTGAAGAGGCATTTTGTTAAGTAATAGATACACTATCTTTATACAAAGAATGTAGTTAATGCATTCCCATTGCTTACATGTGGAAAAAGGACAGTATTCCTCACTTGATTCTTTATCAGCCTGCCACAACATGTCAATGAGAACTATTTGTAGGAGACGACATCTGCATGTTTACTGAATCAGGGCCGCGTGTGTGTGTTCAGATTAATAGTCATCGATCTTGTACTCATAGTTATAATCCAGGATGGAGTCTGTGAAACCGCCAGGCGTCGAGGACTGTCCCTCACCTATGGGCCACGAGTCATACCAGGATGTGGTGGTCTCTGGTGTTGTGGGAATTGTGGTTGTTGTTGTCGGGGGAAACGTCGTCGTTGATCTTAACCTCAGTAATCTCTGTTGCCGAAGGCGACGGAGACGAGCTATCCTGAGCCTCCTCTGCCGTTCGGCGCCCACTGCTGAGTTTGGTGAATACCTATTGTTGCCGTTGATCACGCGCCGGTTGCCATTAGCAACTGCAGGTTTCTGCGCTCTGTTGTTGGCGTAGCTGAGTCGAATCGGCTTGTTGCCATGGAGGGCCATGATCTGCAGAGAAATTAACGCTTTATTAGCATGGTTCCCACGGGTCCTTGAAAGTTTGTGAATTTCAGGGGGAAAAAATCAAGGTCTTGAAAGTTTTTGAAAATAGACATAAATAGACACAGGTCATTGAAAGTGCTTGAATTTATATATTTTGTGCAAGAATAGAAAGTTATTTTGATATATATTTTTTACTTAATGTTAGTAAATAGGTATTCTGGCTTGCTATGTAAACAGTGCCGGTATGAAGCCTTACTTCAGCTCTGTGAAGAAACCCCAGTAACAGGAAGTCCCTCCTCCCCTTGGTGTGGTTCTCAAAAGTCCCTTCGTTGCAGCCGGGGTGTAGCGCCACCCAGGACGATTGTGATTGGTTTAAAGAAAGTTTGTTTTTCCCCTATACTGGAGTGAAAGCTACTGAATCCAGACACCCCCCCACCCCAGCACGGAAACAGCGCTGTGGAGACAGCTCTGGCTACGCAAGAGTAGTAAATAGGCTACGTTCCGCTGTCAGCATGTGTGTCATTTCACGTGCCACCTGCCTCGAGAAGTGTGATGGTCACGTGCATGAGTGATTGAAGTCAAGCAAGTGAGAAAGCTAACGTTAAACAAACCTTCAGCTATGCCTGGAAAACATAAACACACACAAGTCTCTCTCTTTTTAATAGTCTTAGAGCTTCTGTAAAGCTGCTAGTTCTCATTATAAAAATGCTCAGTGTTCTTCTAGTAATTAACCCTGATCTGTGTCTCAAACTATTGGGCCCTTGGATTTAAGGTAATTGGGCCTGGAAAGTCCTTGAATTTCATATTTATTAAGTACTAGATAGACAAGTATTTAGGGTGCGGTGGGTTCAGGATTACCTGTTTAATGCGGTCCCAGTTGGACTTGGCCAGGTTGAAGCTGCAGGCGGTGGCTCCTGACTGGTAACCCACCACACACAATTTGGTCACCGGGGAGAAGCCCTCAGCTCGAGCCGTCACGCGGTACTCCCCCGGGTTAAGCAGCCGCCAGTAGTCCCCTGTTGGTGCTACAATGACAAAGAGAGGACAGACAGTTTGTTTGTTGAGTTAAAACAGGCATGTCCAAAGTCTGGCCCGGGGGCCAAATGTGGCCCTCAGAGAGACTCTGAAAATATACTATATGTGGCCCCCCACACAATATTGGTTAATCAAGCAAGTTCATTTTTTCCATTCACCTTATGATAGCAGCACGATCAGACAGTTAGTAGACATGCACCAAGTAAGAACTATTTCTAAAACTTTTTTTTAAAAATAACCCATATGATGCAAGAAGCAACATTATCTAATTTGGCCCCCCCATTCAGAAAAGTTTGGACACCCCTGAGTTAAAACATATGATACAAGAAGGGGAAGAGAGGAAGTCTTTCACCAGACCTGTAGTGACATCGTGGTTTATCCCCTCTACAGACACGGTGGCATTTGCAATGGCATTCCCCTGCTGATCCTTCACAATGCCTCTGATGCCACGATGCACCTACACAGAGAGGGGATCATTTAAAACTAGTTCTCATGTTGCCATTTTAATATACCTGTTTTTTGAGGACAATCTAAAAAAATCACAAAGTCTGTATTCAGGGGTCACGGTTTTTATAATTTGCATAACAATTACAGGGAAGCAGTCATTGACAATGAAAATCTTAGGTCTCTCCAACAATGCTAATTAAATATGTATAAGAAAGAAAAGGTCACACAAGTAACAACAGAATGAGAATCTAAACACAAAGTACTGCAAGTTAAAATGGGGAAAAAAATATAACATTATATATATATAATGTTATATTTTATTCCATTATAAATATATATATATATATATATATATATATATATATATACACACACATACAGAGATGTACAGGAATGTAGAAATGTATATGCGTAACGTATATAATATGTACATAATATTAT
>JAOVVB010042688.1:0-11433 GCA_028570985.1 Heterobranchus longifilis
CATTAAACCAACCAAAACCATTAAAATGTGTGTACAGAACCTTATATAGCCTCTTATAAAGCACAGTACTCTCTCAGTACAGTACTGTAACAGACACTATTCCCATCCTCTTCCACTGGGTGGCAGCACATGCATGCAGCTGCAGCACTTTGAGGCAGAATCCACCCAAAGCTTTTTACAACTTTCCTCAGACTATCACACATGATTTGCTCATCTGAAATATGAAACATGTTTTAATCCATCTGACAATGTGAAGAGGAGTTAAAAAAATAAAATAAAAACACAGAGAGAAGCATCCCTGGAGTGGACATGAGTCAAGAAGTGCATTAGGTTTTGTGGACACAAAAAGCTGCAGAGCTGAACTTTCACTGTTGTGCAGATTACCATATTGTTGATTATAAGGGCAGCCTTTTTGATCATTTATCCTCTTATATTTGAAGGACAAATATTTGATTAAAGTAAACGTTTTGTGATTGTGGAGCTGCTGTTTCAGTTTCAATATGTTTAACAGGGTTTTGACTAAAATTAGACTAAACTATTTTGGGTCACAAGAATGATATTTTTCCGGTATGTCCCTAACATGTTTTCCTTTGTGCCCTTGGTACTGGCTTTTATAAGAAGTATAGGCCTAATATGTTGTTATTTTTTTTAATAACAAACTCAATGCATTTTTTTTTACTTCATGAAAAAAGTGTAGAACAAATGTAATACTTTTTTTTAGAAATGCCAAACATGGTCTAATTCAATTAACGATTAACTGGAAGCAAATAGTTTTCACCGTGTTATAAGAATGCTGGCTGTTTTTTTTTTTAATTATATTTTTAGGCTTGTACAACAAACCAGAATAGAGGCAAAAGCAAGGACAAGGAAAAAGAATAATAAATCAAATGATCAAATGCATGTAAATGGATAGTTTTCCTTAATTTGGTGTTGGGCTACATTGTTTCATCTAATCCTTTACAGAGGAAGATAATAAAGTGACCCGCCTAAAAACGTTTCTGTGTTATATAAAAAGCAGTTCTGGTGCAGTTCTGTCATGCCTTTACTTCAGACAGCTTTTCAACAAGAGCCTCATCATAAAGCGTGTGTGTGTGTGTGTGTGTGTGTGTGTGGGTGTGTGTGTGTGTGTGTGTGTGTGTGTGTGTGTGTGTGTGTGTGTGCGTGTGTGTGTACCTGCCTCTGAAAGCAGCAGTATATAGGCTACTCAATAAAACCGGGGCTGCGATCCGTCAGTGCATTTATCATCCTATTACGGCGACAAATCCGGCTCCCAATACATGAAAGGTAAAATGAATTACCAACGTTAAGCCGTCAATAAAGTCATTTCTGTAAATGGTGTCTCCGAGGGCCCCCGCTATTATTCAACAAGCTTTATCAGCACCTTGGAAATTACGTGGCTTGTAGCGCGGCCCCTGCGTCACTTTGATTAAGGGCCCTGCCAGGGCCCGGTGACAGCGCTTTTGACTCGGGTTTTATTCAGCCCGCTCCCGGTGATGAACACCGGGCTGATCGGGCGGAATGAAGACTAATTAAAAGCTATAAATTATCTTTTGCAGCCCCTCTCAAGGAGCCTCTCTTTGCGGCGCCAGATAAGAGCAGACTGAGTGCTCATTTACGCACAATGGCGCTGCGGCTAAACAGCATATTGATACTGTCCTAATTGGAATTTAATTAAGTAGCCATGGCTTCCCACTCCGGCCTGTGGGATAAAGATTTCACTGCGGCGGTGTTAAACATCAACACGTCCCCACGTCCATGCTGTTGCTATTATGATTATTAATATTATTATTTCAAATCGCCAATTAGAGCCTGGAGACAATTGTATTCTTATTCTGGAGATTTTTTACAAAAAAACATTGTGTATTATCAGGACATATCCATGCTTTCTATGCCTCATTGTGTTTCTAAAAACTTCATTCTTCACTCATATTTTTTATATTAGTGGATACGAAAAAAAAGTGTGTAGTTTTGTTCCTCTGCCAAAAGCTGGATTGTCTAAAATCTGAAAGTTTAAAGCATAAATATGGCCTAAATGCGCCACACACTACAGAGAAGAAAGAAATAATGAAAATGATAGAACATATATATATATTTTTTTAATTTAAAAAAATGCCAGTGACACTGAAAATGACCAAATACACATTTGTTTGTATTTTTTTTAGATAGAGAGAGACGTTTAGCTTCAATAATTACTGATATTTGTAACTATAGGGCACGTCTTTCATTTTCTTTTTCTAGAATAACAACATTTGGTGCAAATATAGGCTACCTTAATTTTGGGGATATTTTATGCTAATTTCCCTTTCGTGTATAGCTTGGTGGTATAAGTTAGCTTGCACAAAATCAAATTAAAATGATCATAAATTCATTTTAATTACTAATGTCCTTGTAAATGAATCAACATATAGCCTAAGTAAATACTAGTCTATAAAAAAGCAAAACAAAAATGTGACTTAAGATGAGTATTTAAATGGGAAAAAAACATACTTTCTGTCGTCCTGTGCAACATTTCTAATGGTGGCTATCCCGCTGTTGTTTTTGTTTTGTTGTGTATGTGTGTACGCACGTGCGCCTCGTCAAAAATCGATCGAACTACGCGCGGGCTATGTGTGCGCGTGCCTGCTAGCAGCGCTCCCCGAGCCCTAATTGGACGTCGTCAATTGTGACAGGGACGATCTCCGCACCTGATTGGCCCGCTGCACGTGTGTACGCGCACACGTGCTTCCGGCTGGGTGTAAGAGAAAGAAAAAAACACACGGGGGGAGATAACGGTTTTAGGAGAGTTTAGGAAGAGCGAATACACAGATATTATGCTGCACCGGGGAGAGGCAGGGACACTGGTTATAACGTGGAGCTGCTCGCTATGCCAGGTCTCGGAAGGCTTTTAGGAGACGACATGTCGCCGCTGTATTAAAAAAAATAACACTTGTTCGTTTTATTCCAGCGAAGAGGCTTGTTTTTACATGCTGTCCGTCTAAATTGGATACCGAAGGGGGGCGGGAGCGCGAGCAACAAGTGGAGTTTGGCGAGGAAATTTCTCACCAGCTATGGAAGAGCAAAAGGAGCCCACCAGCAGCCGGGACTCGACCGAGGAGGAGAGCATGTCCCTTTCGCCAAACCTCCCCTCCCCTCCCATGATTTTACCGCACCAGGCCGCGCAGCAGGCCCACAGAACCACGAACTTTTTCATAGACAACATCCTCCGGCCGGACTTCGGCTGCCGGAAGGAGCCGGGCTACCGCGACCGGACGCCGGGCAGAGAAAACGTGAACCCGCTGCAGGGAGCGAGGCCGCCGCACACCGGCAGCCTCTGCCTGGACTCCAACTGCAGCAGCGACAGCACCTCCTCGTCGCCCTCCTCCTCCTCGTCGTCCTCCTCCTCCTCGCCTTCGTCCAAGCAGAACTCGTCGAAACCGGGCGAACCGGCGAGCAACGGGACCGGCAGATACGCAGACAGCCCCTCGTCAATTATGGTTGTGAGTGGCAGCAATGGAGGCTCTCCGCCCATAACGAAAGAAAGCCAGCCGATGCTGTGGCCCGCCTGGGTTTACTGCACACGGTACTCGGACCGGCCCTCATCTGGTAAGGCGCTAATAGTCCCCGAATTATACCGCCTGGGGTGTTTGAGTGCTGGGGGAGTGTGTTGGGTTGACCCCCTCTATTCCTCCGCAGTTATTATATTGCAAACTCTAAACATCAACCTCAAAGTTATTAGTATGAGAATATTTTCTGTAGTGCTTCTCAAAACTGAGGATTTCATTTTTTAACAAAAGCCATTTTTAAATAGAATATTGAACACAGATTACCAAAAATAAAAAATATTATGAATATGAAAATAGAGTGGGGAAGCATAATGTCACTAAAGTAAACAATTTCCATTACTCCTCTCTCTCTTTCACACAAACATTTATGGGGAAAAAAGAAGTTAATATATAGATAAATATTATTAATCAATAACTAGTGGAGAAGAGGTAGAATTAAATACGTTTATTTACTCCTTTTCGTCCATGTAAATTGGTTTGTTTATAAGAGTTGGTTTATTGATTTCACTGTGTATTATGCTTTTCATTTCATTTTTGTTATTTGCTTTTTAACTATTCTTTTTTTTTGACCGTCGTTTCTTCATGTTCGAAATAAACATTTCAATCAATTTACGCACACACAGACATAAACATAAAAGCACATTATGGGATATATGTCTCATATTTGTTACACTGCATTTATTAATAGCCTGTGCAATATGCCAGTTCAAAAATCGGCATAGTTTTCAATGCAATTCAATGCGCAATTTCATCACATTCTGCTGAAAAGTTTAAAGTATAAATGTAATATTAGGCCTCCATGTGTTGTGCAAATCTGGGTGAGAACAATGAGACTTCTTTTGACCTTTCTCTCTTCGCCAGCAATGCAAGACACATGTTCACAGAAACATATTGAAAGTTGATAATCATGGATTATATCATAGCTAAACTAGCAGTAGTCTACTTGTATATAAGCATTACGTTTTGCATATTTGACGAAAAGCATTCACATGGCTCCAATACCGCAGTTGTTATATTTTAGTAGAAGTATCACAACAAAAATAGCAGTCATTTACGGTAATATTAAACAATAATTCGATTACACAAATATTATCTTGACATGACTTTTAAAATGCTATAAAACGCCACAGCACCACACTCACCAATAGCTCAGCCATTTAAAATACGAGAGAAAATACATTATTATTCCAGATACGTTTTGTTTTTTGTTTTTTTACCCTATTTGACCCAAATACTTGATCATATAAGGCTTATTTTCATACGCAGTGTTTAAAATGTTTTTCTCGAAGATCAGTGTTCAGACTTTAGGTGTTTAAAAAAAAAAAACTATAATCAATACAACTGATGGTGTGGGTCAGAATCTCCGCCATTGTGATTTTTTTTAGAAAAAATAATGAAAGTGTACCAAAACAATTAAGACTATAGAGAATATCTTAGCCCACTTTATTATGCATTTATTTACTCAAAATCCCTTTAACCTGAATGTTTTTATGGCTGTCAGCTGAGGATGCATTCAGTGTTTGGTGACATAATTGGAGGGTTAAAAGGATGCACCAGCTTGTAATTTACAGCTGAAATAAGTCTTCTTAAATAATAACAACTACGGAATTAAGTCCGAATTCGAGGCTTCCTTGTTAGTAGAATCTCACATAATATTTAGCCTATACTAACATCGTCGTTTAAACAGAATTATGAACAATAATATTGATTTATGTTGTTTGAAAACCCTATATTTTGTTGTTAATCAGCAGTTTACATCCCTGATGGTGATGATGTTTTTGCTTTTCATGGTCATAGTGTTAAACTGATGAGGGATGAAGGTCAAAGGCCCTCCCGTTTTTAATTTTATTTATTTATTTATTTGCTTTTCTTTGCCAACATGGTATCAGGGAGGATATTAACGTTTATTATGCTTTCTTTCAGTCTCTCTTTAATTATGTGGCAACTATTGTATTAAATTAACAATCATCTTAAATCACTCAGGTCTGACTGCACAATGCATTAACTGCAGCGTCTTAAAATCAACGCTTTCACTCACAAATACAGACAGTTGGATTACAGTATGTCATGCAAATCCTGCGTTTAGCTGCGTGACAAGTTACCCTTGTATTTTCGCTTAATTCCATGCATGCATTTCGGCCTGATTTGTCCAGCAGCGCTCTATAATAAAGTAATCCTGGGCCTGGATGGATATCATCATTTATTATACAACCGGATGTGAGAGTTGTTTTTTTTTTGGATGGTGTGGACCTGTGAAGTCTGCAGTGGGACTCTTGTCAAACTTATCTGAACTGTGGCAGCGGGCTGCTGCTTGTTTTGGCGAGGGGACCATGTCAGATGTCACGGGCTTGGATTAGACTTTACGCAAAGCCCTGTCCGGATGTTAATGCGCCACATTCACACACCAAAACCTCCAAACATTTTTATATCGACGAGCAGAACTACTTTTCTTTCATGTGTCAACGATTTTTCTCTGCAATCTTGTGCACCATTTCCTCCACGGACAGGAAACTGCTGAATTAATATTAATTTGGGAATATATGAAGGCATTGTCTTCCATTAATCATCCTACGTATTATAACTCATAAACACACAAGAGGCAGATTCAATATCAGTTGAATATTAATTAATAATCACGCGTTAATGTATTGCTTTGCAACCTCAGTGATATCAACCACTGTATAATGCGGAGGAAAAAGTCAATGCACTATATTTTAATAAGAGTTAAAAACTAGGTACAATGACAGTAATTCTCCCGTTTCTGTTTCTATTGATCTGCTATTACACATCAGATTCAAGAGATTTATTTGTCACATATATGTACAAGTAGTATAGTGAAACGCTGTTGCGTCAAGTGCACAATGCAGAAGTTATAATTTAAAGAAACTAAATACCAGATTGAAAAAATATACCCAAAAATGAGCAAAATATACAAAAAGGTAACATATGTAAACATGGTTAAAAGTGAAAGTGAACAGTGCAGATAAAGTGGCAACAGGACAAATGGCAGTATTGCAGGTATAATATAATATAATATAATATAATATAATATAATATAATATAATATAATATAATATAATATATAAATAAACTAAGCCAGTGCAGTGAGCAGCCATGCAGGAGTGTGTTTTTATATTGTGGTATTCTGTTGTATTTTAAATGTTAGAAAATGATCAACATTGAAAAGCTTCATGTTTTCATGAAGAATGTTGATTAGAAATAAATCCTGATGATTTTTTTTTTAACGCAGTGAATACAAATTAAATGTTTATTATTGTAAAGCAGATGATGAATGAATAATGCAATGATCGAAACCAGAGCGCATTTACGCACTGAGCAAATGCTTAACACCAGGTGACCTACATATGATCATATTGAGCAGATGATAAGGCGCAATCATCGCTCATCAGACAGACGCTTAGTCGATGTATACGAGCACGAGCTTTGATGGTAAATATTAGAGCAACTGTGTGCGCGCCTCGTGCGTTAACACCGTGCCCGTGCTCCAGCAGTAGAATAAATATTTTATTCCCATTGTTGTTTCCACGCCAGGCCCAAGGACACGCAAACTGAAAAAGAAGAAGAGCAGCACCAAGGAGGACAAGCGGCCCAGGACAGCGTTCACGGCCGAGCAGCTGCAGAGACTGAAAACCGAGTTCCAGGCCAACCGGTACATAACGGAGCAGCGGAGACAGTCCCTGGCCCAGGAACTCAACCTCAACGAGTCCCAAATTAAAATCTGGTTCCAGAATAAGAGGGCCAAGATTAAAAAGGCCACCGGCTACAAGAACGGCCTGGCCCTGCAGCTCATGGCGCAAGGACTGTACAACCATTCAACCACCACCGTGCAGGAGGACAAGGAGGACAGTGAATAATGTCCCTGCTGGGGGGACAACACACCAGGACTCTTTTGGAGATAATAAGAAAAAAAATGAACTGGAAGTGGGGGAGACGCTATTTAAAAACACAGATTTCTGTTTATGGTAACAGTATATGGACATAATTATATAAATGAACGATCGTTATTAAAGTTTATATAGCCAAACAGTTATCATGTTGTATACAGTATATTTAATTTCCTCTCTCACATCCGGGTCTTTTCTGTGTGTTCTCATTGTTTCTAGGATTGGCTCTTTAGGTTTTTGTGGTCTCCTGTCTGTCCCACATCTTTGCGCCACACTTTCCTTCAACACATCAGTCCGCAGACTCAAAACAAGCCAAAGATTTTTAATATGTTCACATGTAGTCTGAAATAAAGAAAGAGAACGGTAGATACGGACCACATTTTTTTCTTTCTTTCATTCGCATCCAGATAAAAAAGCGTTGAACATCGTGTTTGGTGATTAAAATAAAACATTAGTCAATATTTAGACTGATCTTTTGTTCAGTAGAACTTATTTTTAATACCCTAATTGGAATTAATAAGGAGACAATTACGAAGTTGAGTTGTTACAACTAAATTATAATTATTTATTATTATTATTATTATTATTATTATTATTATTATTATTATTATTATGTCACTTAGACCACACAGCTAGCATGGACTGGACTTCCCAACATGCCTATGTGAATGTAAAACATAATAGGCCTATAATATAAATATTTAAAGGAGCAACCCGTAATTAATAACAGGCTTTTAAATTCTTTCTGACTGTATCTTTAAACCTCAATGGATTATTTACACTTTTTATTATTTTGATATTTGAGATGATGGGGCAGAGACAGAAATACAAAAATATATAGCGTGCACACACACGCACGCACAGGCAAGCACAGGCAAGCACAGGCGCACACACACACAGACACACACACACACACACACACAGTTCATGTTTCACTATAATCAGACACTGCTTGTTTCTCGGATAACATTTCACCTATTAATCTATTCTGGTCATTTACAGGATTGAATATCTCTGGTAAACGTTCGCTCACACAGACTCTCATCAAATTAAATTAATATATTTAGTGAAGAAAACTGTCAGTGTACTTCTCAGTCTTCTGCTTTCCGGAGAAACACGGGATACATGTGGCCTGTTTGGCCTTGTGTGACCTCGGGTTCAGGTTTGATAGAGCCTGGCGGTGAACCCTGTGACATGGCGTGTGTGTGTGTGTGTGTGTGTGTCTGGGAGTGTGTGTACCCCAAGGTCAGCGAGAGCAGACAACGTGAAGGGTCTCTGCATATGTTTGTCTGATGATGTGAAAGCTGTTTGCACTATATAGCTGTTATTGATTATTTCAACAAGGCATGGGAGGTTTTTTTTAATTTTATTTATTTATTTTAGGGCATTGTGGAGGGGAAAACACTACATTCAGATACAAACACACATTTACATTTTACTGGTCCTTTTTAATCCCCATAATCTGCAGCAATGTGGTATCAGAGATATATATTTATATTATATCGTTAGTTTCAAACAGATGTAAATTAGATTAGGAAAAACTGGATGATTATTGCTTTATGTAAATATGATGAGCAATGTGTTTATATTAGTACCAAAAAAACAACAACTCAAAGATCCATGATTCGGCATATTTCTGTTCTTCTTTCTTTCCTATTGTTAGTTTTTCTTTCTTTTATTTCTTCTGTCTTTCTTGGTTTTTTTTATCAGTTAGGGGTGCATTTATTTATTTATTTAGTAATTTGCCCTCACTTTTACTTATATCACCCAGTTAAACTCTATATCATTTACATTGATTCTGACCAATATTCAGTGTTCACACCATGGGTGCAATCCTGCTATTTTTAGGCAAATATAAAGTCCCATCCTCAAGTCATTTTGTGTAAAACGAGGCTTTACCTTTGTATGAAAACGGCCCGTGATTTCTAGATTTACATTCAAAGCTTCGAGCATGTGTGCCAAGTTATTTGCCCTGATAGAATAAAGCAGATTTTTTTTTCTCTGACACATAAATACGCTGGAGGAGAAATCTCACCTTGATTTTATTGTTTATTTGATAAAAAAAAAAGTGAATACGGTTTGAAGTGTCAGCGTGTCGTCTGAACAACGCAGGGAAAACTCAGGCTGAGTTATATGATTCTATACAACTGATCGCAGATCAGATTATTTAATTAAGAGCTAACAAGCCTGCAGAGGTCTGCAGCAGCGGAGGAGTTCACGGCCTCCGCGTTTCAGGCTTTTTAATTATTTCAAGTTGCTGCTGCTGCGTTTGTGTTCAGCTCTGCCTATAGAGCAGAGATTTAATAAGCATAGCCGGGTGATAATTGATTTCAATAATGACGGCCAGGGACACACTGTTAGTTTACACAGGCAGGTTATTTCAGATTTAATTAACGTTTCATCTTTAAAAAATGACCTTATTTATTTATTTAGCCTATTTATGGCAATACTGTGCCTGTTAATGGGTGTAAAAATGGAACTGTATTGAATTAAAGTGGCAATCTTGAAGATTTTAATATATAAAAATATCTGTTAAGTCACTGTCTATCTGTGAAGGAGATAACACAATGGTGATTGAGCTTATGGCCCACTGATGAAAGTATTGCAGTATTTATAGATTTGCAGTCTGTGGTGACATTTCCTGTGGGGAAAAAAAATGCTGTATTACAGTTTTTCTCCATTGTACACACACATAAAAATGGAATTGTGCCCACAATTATGAAAATGTGAAGCTCATGTATCAACAACAAGACACCAGTCTGCTAAACTCTGAGCATAATAACATTGTTTTCACTCAAAATTAAATTCTAAATCAAACAGGACTGAAATCGAAATAGATTGCCACTTTAAATCACCAAGAAAAAGGCTTAAATTACAGGAAATGGGCTTGAAAATAGGCAAAAAAATATGATTTTGGTCATAATATAGCAAATTATATATATATTTTTAAATAGTTTATAGTTTATTCATGAATTCTTGTTTTTCATCTTGAATCGCAGACAGCAGCAGAGCCAAGCTTTGGTGCAGGTAAAGAGTCTTATAAAGGCTTTCCTGCAGCACTGCAAACCTCCAGGGGTCCACTGCAATATTAGGAATAATTAAATGCCACTATTCACAAAATGTATGAATAAATATTCATAGGATTTGATTTCAGTTTGTCACAAAATCGAATTTAATCTGAACATTCTGAAATGTTTGTGGGTCTAATGTGTGTCTGGTCACGCCACAGAGCACTTTATTATTTTATTCTATTTATTTTATTATATCTTTCTTATTTTTATATTTTGTACCTTATACTCAGAGTTGTATACTTTTTTTAAAATCCTTAATTAGGCATCTTGCTCCAAACAACATTTCATTGTACTACAGTGACAATAAAGATAATCTTGTAGAAAACAATAGTTTAAATGCTCAACACCACAAAAAGTGTTTTGCACACACACTTTAAATACATTTTAAAGTGATCCTAATGCACTTTCCTGTCTTGGGGAATTAAATAAGAGATTGTCATGATGTTTAGAAAACACACGCAGGCCTAATGTGTTTCCCTGTGGCCATCTGGCCTGCATGTGTGTGAACAGAGGTGAAGAGGCTGGCCGGCTCTTCACGGTCAGCTAACCCTACAGCTCTAATATTATAATGATAGTTTCATTCCCCGCTGCGAATGCGGAAGAGGATCCTATAACAATGTATTTAAAATTCATACAATTATGAAACAGCGAGAGGATTTCTCTCTCCCCCTCCCACCTTGTCATTTAGGAAGCCGAGGGTTTATCTGTAAAACAAAGAAAAGCCGGGGATCGTTTGCATAGTTAGCATAGTCTGCCTCGCAGGCACAATATGGATTTAATTTATATGCAAATTATAGCATGCACATCACAAGTTTGCACACTATAAATGCTCCTGAGTCTTGGGTATCAATATCTGTTTATATGTGCCAAGAGAAATCTGATGTTATTTGCTGTACTGTTATATCAGCTTGAGCC
>JAOVVB010042716.1:0-15050 GCA_028570985.1 Heterobranchus longifilis
GAACAAACGACCTATGTGGTCGTTTGGTTTGGAGGACTTGTTGAAATAATAATAAAAATGAAAACTGCATCCTGTTCCATGCAAACTAGATGACACTGGAACTGAGTCCTACCGATACCAAGGTAAGAATTTGATCCTGCACTCATATACTCTGAGGAGAAAAATATATAAAGAAACGGCACAGGCATACTTGACAGTCATCATGGTACCAAATGCAATATATTGCTGGGCATCTGGGCATCTCTCCGAAGGGCTGAAGGTATAATAACCTCTTACTGCATCTCACTTCAAAGCTGTCCCAGCTAAGCTCAGCTTCTCATCCTATAGCCTCCCGTGTGCTCGGTGTACAGAGTGCGAGTTTTCCCCCATGAGATCTGGGGGAACAGAAACTGCTCACACAAGCCTTTCGTGGAATTTGTGAGAAACAAGTAAGGTTGATGAAATTTTTGGAAGGGAAACAAAAAGAAAATGATTGTCGTACAGTTTTGATGCCACCTGGATTTGTGAAGCTCTAATATACATGAAAAGAAAGAAAAGAAAACCCGGAAAAATGATATACAGAGAAAGACAGCATTAGAGATTTATATACAGTCTGCTAAGTGCCAAGCTGGATTATCAGCGTTGAAACAGAGCTTTTTGTCTTAAGCTGTACAATGGGCGCCAATCCATTTGTAAAATTAGAGTCCAAACCACTGCCACTCAAGTGGAAAACTCCATTCAATTGCCCTGAATATAATCAAACGTAAAGTGCTTACAACAACTTGCTTTTGTTGGAAATGCCGTGCTTATTTTTTTATGGGTTGCTTCAGGCTCACTTCATCCCAATTGACTGCTCTGCTATGAAAGATACTGAAAAGTTACCTAACGAGATAAGATATATTGTACCCTAGTAGACTTTCTGTCACATTTTAGGGTGATTTGGCAAAAGAGAAGTGACACTGACATTGTGAGACACTGTTTTCAGTAGTTTTACAGCATTCTGCTGTTATTTTACAGGAACTCCTCTTTACCCTTCAAGAACTGATCAAATAACAAACAAGCTGATTCTATAAAAGTATGGCAGGAACAGACCTTGAAAGACATATGAAGCTTTTGATGGCTAAAATCAAATGTGATGTGATGTTGGAACTGCGGCTGTTACAGGAATGATCTGCGCTTACTGTAAATGGTGGCACTCATCAAAGGGTCTGCTTTATCACAGCTTATGATCACAACCTGTTGGGTTTACATCTCATTTAGAGACCCACATTTAACTTGCCACAAGCCCCTTTCCCACATGCACTGCAACCCTGAAATTATCTAGACATAACCCAGAGGAGCTGTAGGTGAGAACGCAAATGTCCGAATCATTCGGAATGGACATTAAACAGACTTTACCCTGCCACCTTCCGAGTACAAAGTCTGTGTAAATGTCCAATTGAGCCCATGTGTGAATAGAACAGGTCATTGTCCGGAGAATTCACATCGAGCAACTGGGTGTGTTGATGACGTTTCTATAACAAAACCAAAAGAAAACAAACGCCCTAGGGTGAAGGACAAAGGTCATTTACAGGAAGGTGCCAACGAAAATGTCTAACTGGAGAGACGACGAGATTTGGGAACTTCTGTCAGTAAAGGGTAGACGCCAAAATTGTGAGACAAATTCAAGTAACGGCAAGAAGACTAGTTTTTTAGGACCAAATTACAAAGCTATGTGACAGCAGTGTAATCCCCGTCAGGTCCACCCCTCGTATAAACCAAACAGAGTCTTTCCAGTCAGTGAGAATGCGTCTGACACAGACAATCTCCTGTTGTGTGCTGCCTGTGTGAAAGGGCGACTCCAGACAATGTCCAGACTAGGTTCTCCAGACATTGTCTGGAGTTCATATGAGAAAACGGCTATAGTGTGATGTGTGGTCGCATCCAGGCTAGAATAAAGATAAAACATTTTTTGCCCAATTGCTTAACAGTATCTGCACTGTGCACACATCTGCATTGGGATTCCCAGTGTTCAGTACTGCCAAAAAAGCAACCTTCCCCAGTCAATACCACAAAACATGCACAATGCATGACTACGCCACTCTTGACAACAGGCTCACTTTGAAATGTTACGCAAAATATGAGCGTTTGTGTAGCTGCAAGTTAAATCACTTCTGTCTCTATTCTCAACTAAAACAAATACAGTGTCAGTGATTAAATAATAAATCTAATTTCATATATGTCACATACAGTGCAGAACAGAATAAAATAAATGGATGCACTTGAAAAGAGTCAGTGTGACACCATTAGCTTCACAGTAGCCAAAAAAATGAACAGCAGAGAGCAAAACAAAACACATTTTTCTAAATGTGCTCTTCATGTCCCTTGATGATCGGCACGATCACAGGTAGGTATACAGTCAGGGTGCACTAAGCTCCAGTGTCAACAGAGATATTGACAATAGCAATGGGATAACCACACAATAAGAAGCTCGGCTAAAATATAATGTTTACATTTCATTCAACAGGTATCCTCAAGTACTGTGTATGGCTGATGATCTGCGGCGTTCGCAGGAGAAACTCACAAGTACAACATGTGTTGCAGTTTGTGGGCTTTCCTGCCGCATGCCTCGGAGCTGGATTTGGTGCGGTAACACCGTGGAGGATGCAGCTCCCCATCAACAGAAGAGCTGATAGCGTATGTCTATTTCGCTTAGTCAAAGTTTGTATTGACACAGATCAAACAGACCCTCAAGGCAAAGTAGATATGGACAAGAAGAGGCGCTCATGTCTCATTTAGAGTCCTCCACGAGAGAAATGAGAGTCAGAAATTAGACACTAGAAAAGAAATTACAGTCACGTATGTACACTGATATTGTTTTTGTGTCAGTAAAATAATGACTCAGGGATTTAAAATGAGATCTCAGCCCCTTTTTTATCTGCCCAGCTCTGTGGCCCAGATACCGCTGCGGAGAGAAAAAAAACAAAAACAGTCGCTCTTTTGAACGTTTGAGACGTCTGTGGGCACATGGAGAAAGTTTTCTTCCACCTACACAGGAGAAGAGTTTCAACAAGCCAAAGCTTAACATACAGTGTTTGAACGGAAGGTGGGGGAGAGGAAAGAGTTATTGCTTTAACAACTAAAAACCACATGCACATTCATTTTTGTGCTTACAAGAGAGCAGCAGGACATTGGCTGGATGCTTCAACACCAAGCCCAGTGTTTCTGAATGACAATCTTCAAAAGGCAAAAAAAATGGTCTTTGCCAGGGGAGCTGATTGTCACACAAAGCTTTGTAGTATTCCTGCCCTCTGCTATAACAATTCCACTGCAGAAACCAAGTAGTGAATGTTAAATTCCAAACTTGTCTCCGTGTTGGCAAATAACCTCTCTGTGGCACAATTCTGATTATGGGCTAAAAAAGGAGGTGGTTGATGAGTTAAGCATGAGGGAAATATAAGGCTTCTTGATCCACTTTTTGGGACATTTAGAAGTCTGAACAAGTCACATGGTGCGTTAAAGCCAACCAGCCCCTGCATCTCCAGGCGTCCAGAGGAAACAGTAACATTGTTACTTCAGGGGCTGATTTTGTCACAGTTTTACAATCCTGGCTGCTTGTTACACCCCGTTCAAACACTGTCCCTCCCCTGGTGGTCAGACATGGGTCTGCATGCGCTTCTGGAGCGGCCGGGTGAGGTCTGAGTTTTGCGAGGAGGACTGGGAATAGTGGGAGGAGGAGGAGGCTGATGCCTTGCTGTCTTTGTCGAACTGCACATAGCCGTCCGGCTTACTGTAGCTGCTGACGCTGCTGTCGCACTGCGTGTCGATAAAAGAGCTGGAGTCGCTGAGCGAGCCGCGCTGGAACTCGCGCTCGCAGAGCTCGATGGAGCTGCTGCCCATGCCCAGCACGAAGCGTTGGCTGTAGTCATAGAGACGGTTGGGACCTGCTCCCAGAGTGGAGTAGATGTTGGTGAAGGACATGCCCGTTGGTACCCGCTGCTTGCCCAGAGTACCTGTGTTGGTGGGGTTCCTCACCTCAGTGGACTGATTCCCAGCCATGGTAGGTGTGTGGTGCTCTTTAAAGGTATTAACACTGTAGTAGCCATTTGTAGGGTCCTATGGAAAACACAGGAAGGAAAGGTTATTACCAGCCGCGACAGCGACACTGGTATTGTTTTCACCTTGTGAGTCTGTGAGTTTGTGTGTGTGTGTGTGTGTCATCATGGCAAAATGTGGTCCTGGAGACATCTACTGTTGTGGAAACTATCACAGAAGCAGATTTCAGTACTTTGCCAGGTGTTTGTATGTCTGTCTGTGGACAGATGTTGTCACCGCTATAGCAGTTTGAAGATGGGTGTGGTATGAGCAAGGGCGCCGGATGTAGGTGGCTCGAAAGTAGGGAAGGGGGGGCCCACTTTACACCCCTGGCCCATTAACTGTTCAAGATACAGTCACAGAACTTTACAGGTGTGTTGTTGACATGAAAATTAAGTTTGAAGATGATATGGTCCGAGCAAGGCTGCCGGAAGTAGGGGGGTAGGAAGGAGATAATTGCAAGATGGTCTCCAGTTGTTATATATATATATATATATTTTTTTTTTTCTGTATGCAGTATGTAATAGCAAATTAATATATAAAAAAGAGGGGACAAAGCAAACCATCCCCTTCATTATATGCATTGACGTGTAATCGTCTCAAAGCTCAACAGGAGCCAAGGTCAAACTCACAGTAATTGCCTTTCAAATTTCTGAATAAATAAGGAAACAGGCTGCCTTGTACATCACAGGAAAAAAAACCACAAAAAAACAGTGGCGGAGCTTAGTGCTAGGATTTAGTCAGCCCCCACGCTAACCTTAAAATCATGTTTCTCGCTAATTAAGCGGGCCTTGATGATTCATAGGTTGGCATCCAACGTGTCACTGCAAAGTTCACTCACATACCAGCTTTAATTGGACCTAAATGGATTGTAGTGTCTGTGATTTCATGTTTGCACTGAAATGGCTTCTGAGGCTACAGCTGTGCCACTTATTTGTGTGCTAGGCTGCAGGCACCGTGCTGTTGCTAAGGGTCCAGTTAGGGCAGTGTGTGTGTGTGAGTGTGTGAGTGTGTGTGTGTGTGTGTGTGTGTGTGTGTGTGCGTGCATGCGTGCGTGTTTTCATGTCCTCTTGTGAATGTATGTGAATGTCAAGCATAGTGAGCATGGTGGTAAATCCCAAAGGAAGAATCCTCATAATGGGGAAATGAGAGCGACAACCTGAGAGGATTCTCGTTATGCTTGTCATTATTAGACAGCAGACGGGGAGATTGTTTGCTTATGGCCTTCGTCTCTTGTTCAGTCCCCCCCTCTGCTCTCGCCTCATGTACGCTGTCATTAACTAGGATCAAAATACTCCGGCCCCACAGGGAGCAGGTGAGCAGGAAAACACAACAGAAGCAACACTCCATGGAGCCAATGCCAACATTCGTTTGGACAAAAGGACTAATGAACAGGTCAGAATTGGTTTCCGTGGCACTGATGAGCTCCAGTATGCTGCAGAGTCTGAACTGACGTCACCTCATATATCAGGTCAGAATGGTGATATCGTCTTTGTTAAATATAAACTGCAGTGTGAGAATTCATCTACAGTCTTGCCGACAAGAATGCAGGTCGTAGGTGGAATAAACACCTGCTGAGATAATCCGCTCTGCCTGATTTACCGATGCATTTACATGAAAAGCACCAAGGGGCTTCTTCTTAAGGAATAGTAAACACCTTCACCACATATTTTAATAAGTTTAACAGCAACTTATACATAAATATTGAGCATTTCTCTTCTCATAAGTACATGTCGTGCAAACAAATTCGCAGGGAGGCTGTTTCAATGTATTATTTCAGAAGATTTAAGGATGGGCCACAGTGTATTTCTGATTAAATTAAATGTTACTTTTGCTTAATGCACAACATGATATGCCATATATTCAATAAAAAAAGAAAAAAAATGAAATTAGTGGGATTGAAAATATGAGCAAAGCAGCAGCAATATATATGTATATATATATATAATTTTTTTTTAACAAAATAGTGTATAGTAGTGTAACAGCTGCAAGTGAGGGGCAGCAGAACAATGCACACATGGAAGAGAAGGTGTCCTTCACTTGAAGTTCACTTGAAAGGGGCTTTAAACACGAATCTGTGCAATCTGCCAGATCACACGCGGATCATTTATTGCACGACTTACAAGTGGTAAAGTGCTTTCATGTGCGTTGGGAGAATTGAAAGCAAAGTGCCTCGTCTGTACAGACCGATCCATTCATTGCCATGTAAATGGACGGACAGCTATAAATAGCACTAAAGTCAGTTTCATTACATTCATTGAATCCTGGCTTCACTGAATAAGACACATTTGGTGGTATCTGACCACAGTGACATTTTACTCTTTTACTCATATGTACAGAACCAGCCTGTAATATAGGCTCCAAAAAGTGGACTATTGATATCCAAGGATGCACACATAGAGTGGATGTCATTGATCAAACAGTAGATGGAGTGCATGGGGTCAGACTCATATATCAAGTTTCTAAATATAGCATTGTTGTTTTTTGTTACCTGCCACCAGAGGGGTCGAAACTGAGCTGAGACTCACACTGTGTTTACTCACATGCTGATGGTGACACTGTCTATTTAGTGGTGGTGTGATTCAAATACTGTGTACTGTAGCTGTGTTGTTGAGATTAACACAGCGGCCCCAAAGGGTTAATATAGATACAGTGTGATTGTGATGACATGATGAACCTTTTATTAATTTCTTTCAAGTCAGTAAATGATATGTTGCCATGTTGTATGCTGTCGGATTAACTACAATCATGTGTTTTTTGTTATAATGTTTTGTGACTTTTTGGAATTGTAGATTGTTTCTGAATGAAATTAAAAAGAAAAAGAAACATACTACATGTAAATTCTTCTGATAGTGTGCACTCAACAATGGGCTATAGGGAAAATCGGGTGAGCAGAGGAAAGAGCAGAGAAGAAAAAAGTGTTTAATATCTGGCAAAGTGGGGCCAAAGTTGGCCCGCCATAAGGTTCAATTTAGTCTGCCAGATTTGTCTAGCAAAATAAATAAATGAATGAATGAATAAACAAACAAACAAACAAACAAACAAATAAACAGGTACAATGCTCTTTAAATATGTAGGATTCCTACTTAAAAATTATGTTTCATAATCTGAGCATGGCGGGCAGAATGACACATTTTGTGCAGGAAGTCATTTTTGCGCGAGTGATGTAAGAAAATAGAATAGGGGCAGAAACAGTGGCACACTAACAAAAGGCATTTCAACTAAGGGAACTTGAATCCTACTACCATTTTGCATCTTAATAATACAATACAATACAATACAATACAATACAATAGGTGTTTGTTTTTGGCCCGTGGGAAAACCATTAAGTTTCAGTTTTGGCCGTTCAAGGGAAAAAGTTTGGGTATAAAAAAAAGGAAGAACCGAGTTATTAGTTTAAAAATAGGATACATTTGACTATCTAACAGTAATATTGTAAGACTTCACAAACACACCCATAATACAGACCAGTAATTATGCGCTGTAATTACAACATTGGGTCCAAAACGTGTCCTATGCATCATTATTAAAGTTAAAATAAACAGAATTTTCCAGGCGAGATACAGACTGTGCTTAATAGACTGGAGAAGTTCTGATGTTTATCTGCAGTGGTTTTGATTTGACAGATAGCACATTAATAGGAACAGCATGTTGCTTTAAAGAAAGTGCTGAAAAAGATAAGTAATCCAAATTGAGTATTGAATAATAGTAGCTACAGTTCATGAGAGCAAAATCAGTGCACCTAATATATACCCAACACTTCTCCCAGTCCTATATGTCCTTTAAAACAGACCAATATATGGTATAAGTAACTCTTAAAGTACTCTTAAAGTACATTAAATAACAGCTGAAGGGCCAGACTTATTTAGTGAAACACTTTTGATGAGAGACTAATTAATACAAATTAGACCTCCAACAGGAGTTTCTGGATTTATAGGAAAATCATGTGTAGCAGAAGAGAAATTCATGTTTCTGCTATTTTGGTCTCAGAGTTAAAGACCCTTTCATCACCTTTTACTCGCACTCACGCTGTCATTGTTCACGAGTCGTACCTTAATGTGCTGATACTCCTTCTCTTCCTCTTGCAATACCTCCAGCTGCTTCAGAACAGACTCCTGCTGGAACTCTCCTCGTTCAACCTGCAGAGATATCAAGAAAAGTATATACAAAGAGTCTGTGTAGTTTCCCGAAACTCTTCCACTCAGAGTGAAAAGACATTTTGAGACGGAAGGATTTCACTTTCATCACTTGTTCTTCTGTTTTTTTTTTTAATATCAGTCAGACATGTTTCACCTTCACTCAGGGCTGGCAGGGAGCATTAATAATGGATCTGTGACTATCTTTTATTTATCTTAACAGAATGCAGATTTGTAAGGGAGCTAAGCTCATTTCCCTGCACTAACATCAAGTACCGACTGTATTAAGTATGTTTGAAAGAAAATGTAAAACCTCACACTGCAAATAGCCCAGCCCTGCAGCAAACTGCATGATAACCAAAACACTGGTACAGTTCCAAAGAGGAAACAGTTCTTTGTATGTCTAGAAGGCATGTAGATACAGAAGTACACCCACTGTAGGATTACCCAGTATGCATCAGCATCTGCATAGTTACAATGTATTGGGGTCTGTTCTGCTTATAGGACTTGTGGCATCATATTGACAAATATAGCCCCGGTGCCTTGACTACAGCTGCAATTAAAATGCCTTTCTATTCTTCCATTACGCATAAAATAATGTAATCTGCAGGAAATAGCAATGACAATAGTAAAGTGCATTCATTATGTTACTGGCATCTTAAAGGTCCCATATTATGCTCATTTTCAGGTTCATACTAGAACATGTTTATATGCTTTAATGTTGAAAAAAACAAAACATTTTTCTCATACTATCCGTCCGAATATACCTGAATTCACACTGCAATGTTCCATTTTAGCGTCTGTCTCTTTATTCCCCCCCTCCCGAAAAGCCCAGTCTGTGCTCTAATTGGTCAGTGTTTACGGGTCTTCGACATCTGTGCTCTCAGTGTCTCTGTACCGCCATTGCATCTGGCAACGACTGTTCAGGCACTGTAGCAGCACGTTCTACCTATACATAGTATACTTGTGACATCACAAACCTACGGAAGTCCTGGCAGCTCGTTTAAAGGCACAGTTTCTGAATACGGGCTGTGTGCATTTCTCTGTGGATTGAGCGTTTTCATCCTTTCACAGTATTTATATAGCACCTAGACCTGCTATATAATAAAAAGGAAATCTAAATTTTTTACATTATGGGACCTTTAAGAAGGACAAAATTAAATAAAACATGTTGAGATTTAATTCCTGAAAATAAGAACAAGAAAATAGTATGTTGCGACACTCACACTCACCATCAGTTGTTTCATGGAGGTGTGTTCTTCGTTTTCCCGTGCTGCATTGTGGTCTTTGTGTACAATCTCCACCCGAATGTCATTTTTCGCTGACACGACTCCTTTCAGATCTGGCAGAAACAGACAACACGTGTATCTCAATGAGCTGGATAAACACCATTCTGTATTTGTTGACATTACAATTTCCCCTCAGTGCAGTTTGCAGTATTACAGAATTTAGCAAAGATCCCTGGGTTTGGTTTGTGAGAGCTCCCCCATTTCCCCGAAAACAATACAAAGCATTATTAATCATTTGTTTCCTGCCAACACAAGATTATCTTTTTTCTGCATACATATGCAATCTCACACAGCCTTCCACGGTGGCTCATTCTGTTTGGGACAATGCTGATGATACTGTCATGTAACAAAGTCTTACTTTCTGTCTTAATTTTGCTTGCAAGTTCTCTCTGGTGAGCACAGATGGAGACGGGCAGTGAGGGCATAACCAGGTGCGCTTCCTCTGTAGTATACAGACAATAGACATGCTGAAGGGACCAGTAGCACAAATTGGTTGTTGGATAGAGACAGTGGCTGACTGCCTCTAACCTGAGTCACTTGGTACATGGGTGGGTGGCAGTGAACATAGCGCAGGATGTAAATAGCCTCAAAAGCGAATGCCAGCCAGACTGAAATTTGCATGAAATGAGCCCGTTTTACAATCTGGCTATCTCTGCACCACAAAAAGATGTCCATCTCAACAAGTTGCTTAATCTTGTATTCAGTGTGACACTATGTTCCAGCAATTTATCTTGGGTCAGGGATGTCTTGAAGCAACTGGCAATGTAATCATTTTTTTTCATAGATGCTCCGGTAATACTTTATGGTAAGTGCACATAAATGATCAAGAATTCATGTACAACTTAATGCATGAAAAAACATGAATTCATTATTTAATGTAGTACTTTATGAACTATCAGGAATATACCAGAATTAATAGTATCTCATGCATGAGTTAATGCAACAGCAATAGGTTAATTAGTGCAACTACTAAAACCTTGATTTCTGAGTTATTAATGATGTACATGTCTTCTTCATAGGAAAGTCGATGTGTCTGTCTGTCTGTCTGTCTGTCTGTCTGTGAAATCGTGATGATTGAGATACTTTAGTTGTTGCATTAATTAAAGTATTGTTCTTGCATTAAGTCATGCATGAGATACCATTAATTTGTGTATCTTCCTGATTGTTCATGAATGAATTCATGCTTTTTCATGCATGAAGTCATGATAATTTGTTTATCCTTACAATAAAATGTTACAGATGCTCCATATTTAACAAACCAAAATCTTGCAAGCAGATAAATGAAAACAATATCTGAATAGATGGACATTTTTTTTCTAGTGTGCTTGGGGGGGCAATACAGTACTTTGGCATGCATGCTTCAGTGGATGTAACAGGGGAAGAGGAGACGTACTTCTCTGGGAACGGGTGCAACAAAATGCTCCAATGGTACCCATGAGGACAATGAGCGCCACAAAAGCTCCCACAGCAATGCCGATGATCACCGCCACTGGGAGAGATTCTGCAGAGAGCAGCAAAGAGAAATGTCCTTCAACGATAACATACGACAAATCTAAAATGTACATCAAATTCAATATATGGTACATGACAGAGAGTGCAGAACAGCACACAACCATAATGTAGAGGCCACTTTTCTGTCTGGCCGACACACATGCACCAGTTCTCTTCATCTCTGCCTCTTTCCTGTCTCTGCAACAAACAGGAACTAAAGGAAGATATGCTATATTTCATCCCTCTAAGTGACTTTGACATTATCCCTGAGGCACAAGGCTATGAAATAAAAATACACAGGCACAGTGCCACAGGAAAAAAAAAAAAAAAAAAAAAAAAAAAAAGAAGTTCTGTACTGATATTCAAACGAAAACTAACCAAATATTTTGTTATCAGTGGTAAACATTTTCCAACTAACATTGTCTCATTATTCTGTTGTCTAATAACTTTTAATTTACACTCATTTAGGCTAATAGAAGCCTTTCACCGAGGGCTTTTATTTTTATTGAGTAGAGTGCAAGACTGTGTGCATTAGTTTAAGCGTAATCGTGTTTGTGCGTTTCTGCGAGGATGCTATAGTGCATTTGCGACTAGGAAGAGATTAAACTTGCATCTATATGCCGCTGCAACATTAAAGGTTCTCATTAAAGCACACTTTAATGACCTGAGTTACCAGCCCACGTTTATGACCTTCTCCCATTTTAAACAAATGCAAAACAACCAAGTGCTCTTCCTACACCATTAAAGCCTCTTTAATGTCTTCATTGATCAATGTCACTTTCACATAAGCAGCTTATAATTTATCATTTGCGATAAGTGGATAGAAAACACAGCTTCCGCTGCGGCAGAGGGGAAAGGGTCAACAGATAGAAAGTATTAATTTTTTAAGCAATAGAAAAAGAGAATGTTTTAGCGTCTCTCTTTTATATTAAAAAAAGCAGGAAGCACAGTGCATTTCATATTCAGCATGCAGTGTATGCTAAGGGTCACAAGTTCAAATTACTGTGGACCTTATGTTAACCCAGAGAACTAATTTGTCAGGGATTTACCATCACATTCACTGTACATCAAACGTTTCAGAGGGCCATGCAGTGTAACTTTGTATTACCATGTTGCAGTTGGTGAAATGGTAATTTTGAACAACTGAACTCCAAATGGTGTTTATCTACATATAGCTGCTGTATCAAAGTAGTTATTATGTATCAACATTATTCACAGATGAGCAGTTTGTTAGGAAATCCTGCCTCATGCATACTGACACACATACGCAAAAACACATTCACACACAAACACACTAACGCAGTTACACACACTAAAATGTACAGTCACAAGCTCACAGACACAGGGCAGGCACAGACACCAAACACTACAGGTGTCACCATCTACCATCTATCACTGTCTACAAAACCACAGTCCACGTGATTTGAAGAAGAGGAAGGTGGAACCTGTCGAACCTTGGCTCCCACCTTGTTCCTTAAGGCGTATGATCTCGGTGTCCGAGCCAAAGCTGTTCCACGCCGTGCAGTTGTAGATGGTCTGGAAGTCAGCCGGGACAATGTTACTCATGGTCAGTGTGGAGATTACTCCTTCCTCTGTGGTGACGGTCTCCACGGTGTAGCGGCCGGACGTTCCAGACTCCAACACAGTTTCCTTCCATGACCAGGCCTGAGAAAAGACAGAAGGTATAATGGTGGCTATCATTATGTGACGTTTTTGAGCATTAATGGTGCTGTAGAGCAATGTTTTGATGCGTGTGTCCCTGTATTGTTTGCATCTCATGTTCTCCAAGTAAATGCACAAGGACACACGTGCAAATGCATAAGCACTGATGACCCCCTGACCTTTCCTCTAGCGCCACCATGAGGTTGATTTTCTGGTTTTGTGTGAAATATCTCAACAACTATGCTGGATGGATTGCCATGCAATTTGGTACAGACATTCATGCCACTCTAAGCCAGAGATATAGGCCTACTTGCTTTTTAACTGCACATTTGCGTAGACGGTGCATGGTGTTAATTTCTAGGTAGGCACACAACCAACGCTGCAAATGGATGCAGGACAAATGAGGCAGCTGTCATGTGTTTGCATACGTGTAGTTAAAATCAAGTATATCTCCGACTTTAGTACATTTGTGATTCCTTAACTTTTAATTTAGCGCCACCAGCAGGTGAAATTTTGAATTTGTCCAATTTGGTTTATGACCAAACAAATGTTATGCTAATAAGCTAATGTTAGTAGCAACCACGGCAAACTTTTTAAGTGCTAAATGTTGGAATGTTAACATTTCCATTGTGAGCCTGCTGGCTTTAGTATTTAGCTCAAAGCATTGCTGTGCATCAGTGCAGCCTAACAGAGCTGATAGCATGGCTGTAGACTCTTGTTATGAAGTAAGACATGCATTCAATGTACATAGGCATTCATGATGCACACAATGGGGTATTATTGAATATAAGCAAAACCTTGCATGTTTCCAATGAAACCTCCTTTTTTAAATTTCTCATGACTTTGAAAAGCTACAGCCAGGAAGCATGCTCACATGTTAAAGGCTAACAAGCTAAATATAATCAGTGATTACAGAAACCTTCAACATTGACCCTGATAACACTTACCAGCAGTCGTGTTAAAGCTGATCAAGCCAACACATATAGCCTATGTGCTTTACACAACTACCCAATATTTATGAGTGAATCATCCTTCCAGTGGGTGCTTCAGTTCATTGGAAAGTGTGAAACTAGATGTTCTTGGATGATTCCTGCACTATGTCAGGCAGCTTTATGTTCCTAACATTATACATCTCCATGGAAACACACGAGGACCATAAATAGATGGACTTTGTGCTCTACAATTATAAAGGGATCTTTTATTAAGGTACAAGGTGGTGAGTTACCGTGGTCAATGCACAGACATTAGCTCAGTTTCTTTGGATGAATAGCTCAGTGGTTCAGAGGAAAGTATCAGAGAGTATCAGTGGGCAGACACTAAAGATGTTATAATATATAGTGAATGGTAAAAACAGTCTGGAACACTGTGTTATGGTTAAAAATGTTGTAGCATCACATCGCCAGACCTATCTCAACAGCGATGTGTCAGCGCTGGAGAATGGTCTGGCTGCACCCATTATATCATTCTACTATAGGGGATAGAGCGGCATTTCTTTAAACCAATTACAATCATCTTGGGCGGCACTAAGTCCAGGATGCAGCGACAGTGCCCTTACAAAATAGATAGTGGAGATAGCATCAGAGGAGGAGAATACAGCGCCAATGGCAGGCTTATACCCACAGTCTACATCCGGTGGGTCAGACTGAAAATGTTGTGGTCAAAAATATGTTTTTGACAAGCTGCCAACTCACTGAGATATCTCCAGCATTTATAGATAAAGCTAATGTCTAAATTGTTTGTACTGTAGTCAGATCTCTTCTCGCTAGTGTTTGAATTAGTGCTTTTTAGATTTAGCTGTTGGGAGACTGCGAGCAGTGCAGAGCATGCTGTGAACTTGATGAATATAATAATGTAGGGCAAGACATATGTGCATTATTATCACAGCAAAAAATTAAATTGTTCTTAAATAAAAAAATTAAGATTACACCTTAATAAAAATAACAAAACTTTTAATTTATTTATTACAAAAATAATAGGGCTGTCAAACGATTAATTTTTAATCACATTTTTAATCGCATGTTTGAAATTCCATTATTTTGCATTTCAAAAATAGTTTTTAAGTCCATATTAACAATGTAAAGCAATTATTACCAGAGTGTCTTGATTGGGAATCAAATGAATGCAAATAAATTAACTTTATGATCTTGACTTTAAGATTTATTCATTTCAGATCAGTGCTGCACTTCTACAACAGTGTGGTCTTGAAACCAGCACTTCAAAGTGCTTATTCTGTGAAATACAGTGCTTCTTTTTGTTTTGTTTTTAAGGATTTCACTGTTCAACATTGAGAAATATGCATGTATAAAATGTGCAGCATATTTCAATAAAGTGCACACCAAACAAAAATACTCCATAGCTCCATTAACTCTGAGTTGAGTTGGAGTCATATTCCGTGTGTCCCATTGCTCTGCTGGGCACA
>JAOVVB010042744.1:0-15048 GCA_028570985.1 Heterobranchus longifilis
CAGAGTAAAATCCATAAAATCCAATACTATGATATACTAATACATTTTCCTCATTAAAATAGAAGCCCTTTTTCTTTTTGCTGCGCTGGTCTGTTCAGTGCAGGGCTTAACATTACACTTTAATTATTGCTGTGATGAAATAAATACATTTCATATACATTTTAAATTCATGGTTTATAAATGTAGACGTCATGGCAGTTTGGGTCCTGGGGAGACACCAGTTTTTTTTTCTTTTGGGCTGAAAATGTTTGCTACAGCATAAAAGTGTAGACTGACTCTGAAGTCCTTCTGTGGTTATTGGTGACAGCAGTTAGTCTGTGTGGATGTCATCCATGATAAACTATAACATTCAGGGAAATAGTTGTAACTTTAAATGAAAACTCGTTGTTTGACAGGCTTGACTGACAAGATACGAAATGACTACACCATCATGAAGGACTTGAACCTCCTCACCAGACTGGACCCAGACAAGAGGGAGATCCGCCTCGACAGATTTGTCAACAGTATTCAGCGGTAGGTGATAATCCTACGTGTTCTATCTGTATACTTGTGGCAAAAAGTTTCATAGTCAGAAATGCTGCAAGCACCCATTTATATTAACGGAGCTCTGGCCACACAAGACAAACATTGTAGAAATTCAGGTCTAATCAACACATGGAAACAGATGTTATTTCAAGGCCTTGCAAATCCTAATGATGTGTTATTAGCTCCTACTCGACTGGAGTAGCTGTAAACATAACAAGTGCAATTTGTGAAAGGTCAACATCGACCCTGTTACAACTGCCTGTCATTTATCTAAAGATTTATCTTCACTGTTTCCTCTAGAAGTTGTCCTCATCTCAGCAGCTTGTGTAACTGGTCTGTTCATGTGCACAGAAGTTAAAATAGAAAGTTTATAATCCCAGGCTTTGATTTCAATCCTATAAACATTATTTCATAGGAATACTGACGCACAGGCGGAGTTGGATAAGTGGGGACTCAACTTCGATAAGAAGCTCCTAAATCTGACTGGCAGAGTCCTCCCAGCGGAGAGGATTTTCCAGGGACCAAAATCGGTATAATATGCTTGCGGTTGCATGAATTTGTTCTTTTGAATTAACTAAATGGATTTATTTAGAAGATCTTAATTGAGAGATTAACGTAATAATTTGTCACATAGTACGAGTACGACCCCTGGAAGGCTGACTGGTCCAGAGAGATGCGTGGGTTGCCTCTGATCAGCTCTCCCCCGCTGGATAACTGGATCCTGTTTTACACTCGTCGTAACGCCAGCGAAGCCCAGTCCCTCCTGCAGAACTTCAACAATGTCTCCCCTCCCCTCAGGATCCGCATGCAGAGAGCCACCATGTGAGTTCTAGCAGAAAATCAATGCAATAAAAACAGAGAGAAATTATTTATAATACTCACACTGGTACCGGATATTCTTGAATTTTAAGCTTTTCTTTTTAGCATCAGCAAATGTAATTTGTTGCTGACAGTTATGTAATAATCTGAGTGTAGAATACATTGAAATGCACTCTGTTGCCAGTTTATTAGGTACACCTAGCTGAAACTAATGCAGTCTAATACATAAACGTTATAATGGACAGTTTTTTTTAGAGACTGCAGTTTGTTGAATTATATTTCAAGATATACTGTCAGAGGTGTTTCTGTTATTTAGTCTACCCTCATTGATATAAATGAGCTGGACAAAATAATAGAAACACATTCTAACCTTCATGAGAATATGATTTATTGCAGGACTGTTGTATTAGACTACTTTAGTATTAGCTAGACATGTGAAATAGTGTGTAACACTTTTCTTTCTGTTTTATTTAGTAGTGGGAGTTTCATATTTTTATGGATTTGTTAACCTCAGTCAGTTTATTGTTACCTAATTAAGCAAATTATGGGTGGTTATAGTGATGTTGTTTTATCCAGGATCGAGTATGACGATCATCAGGAGTCTCTCCTCCGAGCGCTGCAGCACAACATTGGACCCCAAACACAGATGGTTAGTGACTGAATATATAATGCATAAACATGGAGGTGCAGATCACCTCCATACGTTTGACTTTTGCTTACACTTTGGCTACATTGACCACTTAACGTATGCGGCGCAGATGTGCTGTGTCTTTTTACTGGCTACACCTGCAGCGCACATAATCCATAGTGTTCTGAGTCGCAGAGATTTCGTTTTGGGATTGTGTGGAATTGTTTCTTCTGTGTGAAACATACACTCATAATGTTCTGTAGGCTACAGATGACCCTTTTTTCCGCCGATCGCTGAATAAAACTCCCACGTCAAGAATAAAATGTGTCATCTTCAGTTTACCCTCTTTAATTCCTGACCGAGCAGGAGACCTCTGCGCCGTTTGTTCGTGAGATTTCAGTCAGTTTACTCGGAGCGCCCGCTGAAGATGGGAGATGACTATAGAGCAGCAAAAATGTTTGTTACGATTGAATTTATGCTCCTCACAGTACTGCAGTCTATGAAATGATTATCACAACTTGTTAAATTTACCTTTTGTTCCATAAATGCTTTGAAATGAGCATTTTTAACATCCGTGCCAGGCAGCAGCACAGCCGCTGTTTGAACGTCTCCTGTGCGCAGTAATGCTTTTACAGCAATGATATCTAATAAAGGATCCATGAAGGTTACGTTAATTACGTCAATTGAATATTTTAACGTTTTTAGTTTCCATTCTTTAACGGATGAAACCAAGGACATCAATCAAAGTTTAGACCGATCATGGATACTCTCCTGGAGAATGAGCACACTAACTTGCTTGTCTGGCTCTAAAGACGGTGAGATTTTGTTTTGGGATTGTGTGAGTTTGTGAAATATGGGTAAGTTACATAGATAATAATAGAAACTCAAAACCAAACTGCCAGTACACTTATTTGTAGTCATTAAATAATTTCATGCATATCGGTTTAACTTAAAAGAAATAAAGACACTGTGACCCATTTCTGTGCACACTTCGCGTAAGAAATATCAATAGAAGATGGTCTGTCTATTCAGACCATAGTTCAGATGACATGATTTTTCCACTCGCTGACAGTTTTTGGACATCCCCGACAAAAGCCCCAGATCAGAGGCCTCGGCGCTGCCCTCATGTAGCCAGTTTCATGTATAATAATGTAGTAGTAGTAGTCTGCATACGTTACGTGTTTAATGTAGCCTCCCCGTTATTATTTGCTCAGTGCTGTGACATTTCTTGTCAACCATGGATGAACTTGAATGTTTTGCATTGTAGCCCCGTTTACATGGCAGTAAACAAAGCAGTGTGAGACCTCCCAGTCGTTTCTATGTTAGGTGGTGGTGTTGCTCTCCAGCAACAGGAAGGACAAATACGACGCCGTCAAGAAGTACCTTTGTGTGGACTGCCCCACTCCCAGCCAGTGTGTGACGTCCAAGACCCTCCGCCGCCCGTCTCTCATGACTGTGGCTACAAAGATCGCTCTGCAGATGGCCTGCAAGATGGGAGGAGAGCTCTGGACTGTGGAGATCCCTGTAAGTCACGTGCTCACTCATTCATTTGTACATTGAAGAAACTAGAAGTGAAGGTGTGTTTTAAATATTAAATAGTTCTCCAGTGGATTTAGCCGTCTGATGTTTTTAGAGCAGATAAGACAATGAAACTGGTAACGTTTCACTCATTTTAATCCTGGCGTCACATTTAAACAAGACACAGACGTCACAGTGGAGGAATTAATCTTGTTTCTGTTATGCTTTATGTCACATATTTGAGACATACAAATGTGACATTGGCTTACTTTGTCTTTCTGATTTCGGTATGTTTTGTGGATATTAACCAAACTGTTTTTCAGCGCTAGCTTGTAAACCCAGATACTGATGTCTGTGTCCATATGTTACTCACAGGGCTGCCCCCTGAAATTTTATTTTATTTCTTTTTTGTCAGTGTGCATTACATTGTATTTTTATTTTCTAGCAGGGCGACCGCACTGAACAGTGTTTCCCACAGGTTGTTGTAAGTCACACCCATAAAGCACGGTAAACGAGGCCGTGTTTCAAGACTGGTCGAGTGTGTTGTCGACATGGCGGTAGATCCAGTCTGCTCGCTGCACCCTCTCTCCCTGCAGGGAGGGACGGGTGCCCTGCTCCTGGTGCGGACTGTCCTGGGATCTGAGGCGACGCCCTGTGTCTTTAAACACGGTCTCGTTTACCGTGCTTTGGTCCACGGCCCCGGGAAGTGGCGAGGTCCGGACAAGAGCCGCCTTCACGAGGAATGAATAATCAAATCTTCGTATTGAACTCCCAAATCTGATTAGAATCAAAAGATTCTGATCCGGGTACAGCTGTATTTACTCATCAGGTTTCTCCACAGGTCTCGGTTAGTGAATGCGCTGCATAACTTCTTGAAACTAAACGTGTCCGAGGCTGAAGGAGAGACGGACGATTCAGTTGTTTGAGAGTTTTTGAATCTGTTCAAAGATTAAGACGTTTACAAATGGGAAGTACTGATGACTGTTGTTTGCGACAGAGCTGTACTGCTATCTTGTCTTTGTGCAGCTCAAACAGCTGATGATTGTGGGCATCGACTGTTACCATGACATCACTGCGGGGAAAAGGTCCATCGGAGCGCTGGTGGCCAGCCTCAACCAGAACATGAGCAGGTTAGTTTCTCTCCACACTCGACCTCGCTCTGCACATCTGCACAGGTCTGCCTGCAGTCGTTTTGTTGTAACCATCAGTTACACAACATTTCTAATTTCTGTGTCAGGTGGTTCTCGCGGTGCGTGCTGCAGCACAGAGGCCAGGAAATCATGGACGGACTGAAGATGGCTTTAATTGGCAAGTTACTTTCCACAATTCTACAAATGTCTCTCAACAGTTCTGGCATACCTCTCATAATAACTATTTGTCTTCCAGGAGCACTGAAGGACTATCTGAAGTTCAACAACTGCCTGCCCTCACGCATCATCGTGTACCGAGACGGAGTGGGAGACGGCCAGCTGCACAGCGTGGTCGGCTACGAGGTTGCTCAGATCTTGGACTCCATCAAGTCCATGGGGCATGACTACACGTGAGTTTTTGTCACATAGTCCGCCCGTATTAAACGCTTCCAAGTCCTTTGATTTGTGAAGGACACTGAGAACAGCGGGGTGCTGAAACACAAGTGATAATGTAGTTGTTTCATATTAGTTGTTGAGTAAAAGAACTTGAGCAAAGCTCAAATGATTGTGTAAACTGACAGTTTTTGACGGAGCCTCTCCGTCTGCTCATCAGGCCCAAGCTGAGTGTGGTGGTGGTGAAGAAGAACATCAGCAGCAGGTTGTTCGCCTGCCTCCAAGGAAAGGTGAACAACCCTCCGCCAGGCACCGTCGTTGACTCAGACATCACCCGCCCAGAGTGGTATGTTTTAGCTTTTATTTGTTTTTGTTTTTGTTTTTTGCTGTTCCTGCATTTAATTAGGGCTGCACGGTTATGGCCAAAATGATAATCACGATTATTTTTTTATCAATATTGACATCACGATTATTTATCAGGATTATTTATCGATTTTAGGGACAAAATATTTGTATTGCACTTTCACATTTAAATGAACAGAGCACTTTCACTTCCATGTTGTGTTACATTCCTGCTAATGTACAAAGCTTTGCATCAGAATAAGACCGGTCTTTATTCACAGTGACTCTACAGAAGCAAAATATAAAGAAAATGTATATTTATTATAAATTACATTTACAGATTACACATTTACACATGGATTATTGAGGATTCACACAAATCATACTGAGACAAATGTAACTGTAGAACTGCAGGTGAACGGCTGCTGCAGGAGGAGAGGAGACGCTGTCAACTCCGTGTCTCCACCAAACAGTCCACTTCAGCTTGGTGCACATTAAAACGTTCATAACTAGAATTTGACACATTTAATCTTTTGTAAGCTAAGATAAACAGGCTCACGTCACAAACAGCTTTCGTTTTTAGCTCGTTAACAATTCACTACTAGCTTAACAATCGCGCTGTAAAACAACAACAACTGCAGACAAAGCAGGTGGAAATATCACTTTTCTAGTTACTTGTCGTCAGCGTGAGTAACATTGTTACTTCACCTGGTTCACCGTGTGTGTGTGTGTGACGACGGACACGGTCTCTGTGTGTGTGTGTCCAGTGTGAGCCTCGCTCCCTCCCGGTGAAGAGGACATGAAGAGACTTTTGCACGAATAATGACAGCAGCATCGTTTTTTTTTTCTTTTCATTTGTGTAAGCTGCTGTGATAAAACACAGGCGCTGTGTTATAATGGGAGGGAAAACCCAGGAATCATCAGCCTTATAAAGTAGCCGGCTGGTCTTACAGTAGATGAGTAATCAGCTGTTTGACGGCTGCCGCTGCTGAAAGCTGTTAGGAAGCACGTGATGTGATGTGCAGCAGAGTTTTCTATGAGAGAAGCACGCACTTTAAAACGTCAATAATCGCAGACGATCTTGTTCATTTAATTGTAGGAAGCCAAAATCGTGATTGCGATTAAAATTTGATTAATTGTGCAGCCCTATGATTGACTAGTCGATTAGCTGACTATGGAGCTGCAACGATTAGTCAACCGACAGAAAAATAATCGCCAACTATTTTGATAATCGATTAATCGTTCGTCATTTTTCATGCAAAAATGTCAGAAAATGCTGTTTTCCTCCTCTCAAATACGGAGATTTCCTGTTTTTCTGTTTTATATCACATTAAACTGAATATTTGGGGGTTTTTCTCTGTTTCATAGCACATTAAACTGAATATTTCTTTTTTTTTCTCTGTTTTATATCACATTAAACTGAATATTTGGGGGGGTTTTCACTGTTTTATATCACAAACTGAATATTTGGGGGGTTTTCACTGTTTTATATCACATTAAACTGAATATTTGGGGGGTTTTCACTGTTTTATATCATATTAAACTGAATATTTGGGGGTTTTTCACAGTTTTATATCATATTAAACTGAATATCTTTGGGTTTTGGACAAAACAAGACATTTAAAGACATCATCTTGGACTCTGAGAAACTGGGATGGACATTTCCCACTATTTTCTTACATTTTATAGACCAAACGATTAGTCAATTAATTGAGAAAATAATCTGCAGATTAATCGATTTTGAAAAGAATCGTGAGGTGCAGCCCTTGTTGACTAATGGTTGCAGCTCTATAACCAGTTACAACACATTTCCTCCTGCCTCCCTCTCCCAGTTATTATTATTAGTAGCATGGGCTGTGTTTCCTTCAAGAGACAGTATTTGAAATGTGTCAGGTGAGGTGAGGGAGCAAATCACAGAGGCATCTAATCTCACTTCCCTTTTGATGTGCAGAAGTGTCGGGGCTGGTAGCAGCCGAGGCTCAGTTTCATTTTTGATACCAGATAATAGTATGTGAAGGAGGGAAAAAATGCCAATATAGTTCTTAAACACAGTTGAACACGATGGAATACAAGTAAGCAAAACTATGTCTGACAGTTTCAGTGTCGCAGGTCTCAGAGCATTTTATTGTGAAATGTAAGAATATGCTGTATTAGAGGGTTAGACTGTGTGGTCTACAGGCAAGTGTTTCACTTCACGTTTCCATGAAGTCAGTGCGCTTCACTATCACCGCCATGTCCACTCAAAAAGAACAACAGGGCGTACTGTACAGTTACTAGAATTGTCCATTTCGTCACTTTTTAACTTTGGATTTTTGAGTCGTCGTATATCATATGGAGGAACTGAGGGGGGGATTCAGTCATCAAAGCCCTCCAGAACATAACATACAGTCTGTCAGAGGGAGACACGGGTACAGCAGCAACACTAGTCAGGAAGAATCAGTCGGAGGCGCTGCTGTGGAGAGGTACAGCCGGAGCCAGGTTGCTAATCTGCGAGGTATTAGTGTGTGAAGTAAGGTTCCGACTTAATCCCCACGGCATTACCAACCTTTGCTGCTGCCTCCAGCTGTTGCCTACCATTGTGTGTCAGTGACCTACTGACTCCTTTAGTTTCAGCAGTGAAAAATCTAGTTCAAACCTACTTATGTGGAGGCAGGGCAGAGCTGGTAACTCAGTAGAATTATACAGTAGTTGTTTAACATGTCGCCACACTGGGGGGGGGGCGCCCCTAGTGGGGCACTGATTTATGCAGGGGTGGCATGAAATATGTGCAGGCACACGCAAACGTCAGAATGACATTCATTTACCATTTCTGTCTCCCCTACTCATATCGTATTTAATCCCTTAGAGCCCATTTTTTTGTCTTTGTAGGGGGTACAGGGTCGGGCTGAACGATTTTGAAAAAATATCTAATTGCGATTATTTTGACAGATATTGCAATTGCGATATGATTTGCGATATAAGGAGGAACTATCATTTTTGCATAATTATTCTCATTTTTACAGAACCCCTGTTTTTTTTCTCTTTTTTTGCCATCGGTGAAAACTGGTGATTTTTTTCAGGCTCAGTTTGAAAAAAAACAAAAACAATAAAAATTTGATTTTTTTTTTTTATGAAGTTTGAAAAAAAAAAAAAGAGTGAGCCTGAATTTTTTTCCCCACCTCTTTTCATAGATAAAAATGTTAAATATAAATAGATTAGAAAACAAATACGTCCATGCATTTTCATTGAAAATGATTTATATTATTAGGGTCTGACTTTTTGTGAGCATCTGCTGTACTAACAAAGATGTTTTCTTAAATCTGTAGAATATGATGTGCACCACAATATTCTGTTTAAAAATGTATTTTATTTTTATTTTTTTTCACTTTATTTCCTGCATTCTGGTGATTTTTTTGAATGCACCAATTAATGGTGGAAATGTCTTTATGTTAAGGAAAACACAAAATTCAGGCGGAGGCATTGTTGCATGCTGTAAAAAAAATGCGTACTATGGAGACTAACATCATCGCGCATGAATACAATGGTCATAAGTTTTTCCCTCGCCAAATTTTAGCCTAAATTTGGAGCATTACTCACCCCCGTTCCCCATGACATCATCAGTGGGTTCCTTAAATCTTCTAGTTTTGTATGATACCAATATCTTCACTCTAGATTTAAAATAGAGCCTGCCACAGCCTCTTAAATAGATCGCCGGCGGTCCCACGGGTCTCTTATTGGGGTGCCACCTGAGGTGGCCAATCAGATTTCAGGCCACTCCGTAGACACGCCCCTGTATATATCAGGTGCTTGGACAGACAGTGTCTCCACTTACCGGTTGGGAGTCAGCAGTGATGTTGGAGGGACTATTAGGGATCTTCAGATGGAGTCCCTGCAGGATGTACGTTGTCTGCATCTGCAAGACAATAAGGAGATTAGAGTCTCAGCATGAGGTAATTCTCCACTCAGTGGCCACCAGAGTGTCTGCTGTTTTTCTCCAATATAGAAACGGAAAATTATCTTCCCTCGTATAGACACGTGCGTGTGCATATCTGTGTCCAGAAAGCTTCTATTCCCATTAGGGCTGCACGGTATGATGAAAATATGCGATAACGTTGCAAACATGATATTACTCGCAATAAATATCAGTTCTGCCTTTCTGCTGTTTTCTTTATTCTGCTAAAATACAACAAATTGCTTGTTGAATTTAAAAAAAAAACTGAAAGGAAGTTATTTCTGACATTATTATATTGAACAAATTGAACATTGAACCATTTAAAAAATAAGAATGACATTTGAAAGAGCAGTTTTCTGTGAGTGTCTTTTCGAAAGTGAAAAAACTAAAAACAAAAAAAAAACGATATATTGTGCAGCCCTACCATCTGTAACATACTGTTTCAAATCAGTCCTAATCTTCCCAGGCAAATGCTGAGGTACGGTTGATAATTTGGGACTGCTCTACGTCACGTCTACGTATAAAGACAGACCTCCCCCAGCCTCCGGCCGTCGTGAGAGATGTCAGATGTCAGATGTTTGCTTTCAGCTGTCGTTTCAGGAGTGCTGATGAAACCTCAGCATTTCCTGATTCTGCTGCTTCATAACAAAAACTTTTAATTAACTAAATAACAGTGCACTTTTAGTGTGAAGGATTTAGAGGAAATGCTTATCCATCGTTTTATAGCAGCTCCTTTGACCACTACGGATCAGCCCGCTGCTTGCAGGCTCGTCTGCTTCTAAACAGCAGAAGTTTACGTAAGAACAGTATGTCCTACAATTTTGCGAATTCAATTTTATGAACCTTAAAATATAAGAAATGATGCAGTGGGTGGAGTCAGGCTGATGTTAAACATCAAGTGGCCTATCGTCCTTTCTAAACCTCATAAATAACAAGAGATGCGGTACTTATACACAGCAGTTATTGGTTATAGTATCAAGTTATCTCACTTGCAGTGAATGCACTTGAATTGCAGTGGCCAGTAGCCATGTGGCCAGAGAGACAGTGTTAACCAGATCATCTTGGTTCAAGCCCTGTGTATTGGCAGCCATGATTTCACTGATGCCCACTTCCACAAATGTGTCTGTTGTGCAGTTCTATATCCAAATCAGCATATCAGTGCTGGCCAGAGACTAGTGGAAATTGTACCCTGTTGTATTTTTCTGATACTGAAAAAGAAAAATAAGAGGCACATCTTGTATCTTGGAGCCACAGTGATGTCAAAGTAAGCATCTTTCCAATCAATGGTGGCAAACCATTGGTCCAGAAGGCTATTTCACTCAACTCCCATGCTGGAGTGAGAAATGGAGGAGCGAGAATCCCCCGTGGGGACTGAAGTAGAATCATCAGTATCTGTAGTAGTAATCCTGTCTCCCATTTTAACAGGAGAGCACGCCAGAAGAAATTAGGAGGCAGGATGCCAAAATGCTTGGACTCACTTCATTTGGGGTAGTCTGGAGACACGGTTATCTCCTTGTGAGGTCCAAAAAAGTAGAACAAGATGTGGTCTGGCTGCTTGGGTCCACCTGAGCTTATTTGTGGATTAGGCCCATCTTTTTAATGCAAGAGAGAGATGGAAACAAATGTGTTCCTCTTTCTCACCCATTCATTGAAAATGCTAAACTTGGTGGTTGTGGACATGAAAGGGAGCCTTGCATCTCTGTGTCCCTGGGATGTCCATGTTTAGCCACAGCTTCCTTGTAGCAACAGTTGCTAGGTGCAAGACATGACGCTATAGTTCAGAGCAGCAGATGAGGGAGTTGAATTTTTCCACTCTCCAGTGGTAGGACATCTATTGTTATATGTCCATTATATACATGCCCAGGGACAACAGATGGAAATTAGCATTTTTGCTATACTGTAGGCCAGATCTGCTGCAATACATTTATTGTACACTGTCCTTGTTTTAAATAAGCCAAACCAATACATGAATCTGAGTCTCCTTGGGGAAAACAAACACTTTTCATAGGAAGATAAAGCTACAGCGAGGGTGAGGACAGCAGTAATGAACTTCCAGTGCTGGCTCAAGAAAAGTGTCAGGGGTCTTCAACCTTTTGGCTTTAGGGACTAGTTACAGTTAGGATAGAGGTAGGGCAAGTCAAAACAAGTCTCACTGTTGGGGTTGCAAAGGTGAAATGCAAGTTGGGAATACCGTAATTAATTCCATGCCAGCCACTAGTTCAAGGTAGGCCTATATGTTTTTAATCAACTACAGAAATAATGCTGCATTTATTCTTTGTTAAAACAAGACAAAGAAGTCTGCAAAGTGTGGCAGATCATGTCCGTAGAATGATACGTATAGGGGAAAAAAACAGAAAAAGTGAACACGGAAGAATATAACTTTGAAAATGCTGACTCAGAGGTAAATGATTAAGTGAGATAAAAATACGCTCATTCAGTTGATTCAAGTTCAAAAGCATCGGCAAAGCATAAAGACCCCACAAAAGCCATGTTGATTCAGCTGTACTGCCCGACATCTGTTCATGGAGCATGGCATTTGCTGCAGCAGGTTCATCAGATTCACAGAGGAAGTTCAATAAGATAAGTATACTGGCCATCTGCGAGGATGTAGAGGAGCATGGTGTCCTCTAAAGTGTTCTGAGCTTCAGCTGCAAGACAAAGGGAGGGGGGGCAACAGGGTGATGTGAGGGAGCAAAACCCCCGGTGCCCTGCCCAACTGGCCAACACAGCTTGAGTGCCGGCTTGTGGAGGCCACAGACCTTCTCCATGCGACCTTTAACCAGGTGGCCTCCGCACTACACGCCACTACCATAACACGACATGCAGCAAAACAAGAAAAATGATATAAAGAATGGACATACAGCATGTGGCTGCGGGTGATAATAATGTACAGAAGCACTACAAAAAGATGACAAAAAAAAACGATTTTTTTTAAAAATGGAGATGACCTATCTTCACATACCAGATTTTTAAACAAAAGAATAAAATGGACTGGGAAAAGAAACATGAAGAGAAAGCATGGGGACATGGTGATAATAGGTTGCATTAGCCTCATCTTCTGGGAATAGGCCTGCAGAGAGAATACTTGCGCAGTGAAGTGTAATCTTCAGTGGCGTGGCCCCTGTGACAGCCAGCATAGTGAGTGGTTTGGGTGGGGCCAGTGGGGCCTTACACAAAGCAATGAGTTTCACCATGGCAGGTAGGGGATACAAATAACACACATACAGCATAAACACAGAGGGAGGGCATCAGACCGTGTAGGAGCCCAGCATGAAAGGTAGATCAGCGGTGATATAGAGAGAAAACTAGATGTTGGAAAGGGGACTGTGGGGAAATTGGCTGGAGGGCGTGAAGGGATGACAGAGAGAAGATAGAAACTAGGCAGCAATGGTAAATAGAACATAGCTGTGGAAATGCAATGGGAGGAAAAAGGGGTGAAAGGAATGATAAAGAGGATAACTACGGTATAAAGAGGGAGAGCTGAAAAGGACAAAACAAAAGATACAAGGTCAAAGAGGGGATGTAAAAAGAGCAGATAACAATAAAGAGATGCTGGAAAATGAACATATGCGCTCAGGGGGAATGCACAGTGTTACCTGTTAGAGAAGAACCAAAGAAAACACCTGTAAATGAGTAAACCACAGAAGCACAGATGTGGTATCTCCATGGGACATTCATTCACTTTTTGTAGCGGGGGAATGTATTCAATTTGTCCCAGTGACAAGAAACGAGAAAAATAGCCTCCTTCACATTCTAATGCAATCCAGGTATAATAAATCCAAGGTTATGGTATATAAGCTCCCTGTCCCTTGGCCTTGTATATGTACTATTATGCTAAATACTATTATAATAAGCACTAGCTTTGTGAATCTTTCTTTTTCTTAACATCAGATATGTTTTGATTAAACGCTATGATGTTTGTTTGTTTTTTACGGCTGATATTTCTGCTATTGTCTCCATACGCATTCATTTGAAAGGTGTTTATGACATTTGTATTTTCGCACCCACATATATACAGTATATATATATATATATATATATATATAGAAACACCTTTCAATAAACTGCAGTCCAACACAATCACACCTCATACCATAGCATACAATTGAGTCGGCACACAAAGAACTAAAGAAGCTGTGGGGTGAAAAAAAACACTTTACATCAGGTGGTATATCACAGCAGGGCTCCTCGTTTGCCTTGCTTTGCATTGTACGGTTGTTTCTATTTTTCTGGCCACTCATTGTGCTTTCTTCAGTGGCTTCAATAATAATGGCTCTCAGAAGAAAACTGTATTCCGCTTAAATGCACAGCCACACATATGCAAACCTATAATGATAATGATAATAATAATAATTTAAAACATTTTATATGTATAGCATTTTAAAATGTACTCAAAGGGGCGCCCCGGTAGCTCACCGCAGCGGCCCGAGTCATCCCCTCTCTCTCCCCCTTTCCTGTCTACTTTCAGCTCTATCTATCATAAAAGCAAAAAGCCCCCAAATAACAATAAACAAGTGCACTCAGTATACAATCACATCATATCACCAATATGCATGACAGCTGAGTCAATGCCCCTCATGCTCCCCTGCATCTATTTTAGTTAATGATAGCCATGGCTGACCATTGTATCATTTGTCCTTCAGGTGCTTAGGCTGTTTCTGAGTTGGAGGTACGACTCCATCATCCTTCTCCACCTCCCTCCATGTCCGCGGCCCCGCAGGTACCTGACCTTTAAGAAAGTGTCTGGTGAAACGAAAGAGGGAGAGGAATAGAGGAAGGCTCAGGAGATGTGCGTACCCCCTAGGGAGATGGACAGACTCGTAGACATGGGAACTAGTGGCACTTGAAAGCAAATGGGAATTGGGATGGAAATAGAGGCACATCAGCAACTGTTGCCTGCAGGGTGGAGGGAAGTTGTTTGGTGTGCACCACTGAGGTGGAAATGTGTGGATGGCCTGGCATGGTGGGTGGGCAATAGCTTTTTTTAAGTAAAAAAAAATGAGAAGCATTATATGGCTATGGAAATTTGCTGTAATTCCTTGACATCACTGTATTTTTTTCCCCTTTTATGGGAAGCTATAGTGATCAGGAAATTAAATAACATGCCGCAATTATGTTTGAAAAAGAGGCAGGAGCTATATTTAAAGTGGGACTGTACTGGCCCTACATATACTGTATGTACTTATCTAAAGCTCATGCGCTGTGGTTAGTATAGGATCCCGTTCAGGACACAACTTATTTTCCTTGCTGGCATCTTGATCTCAAATATCATTTGGTACTCGTGAGTAACTGGATGTGCTGTAATGTTATGTTATAAATGCATTTAATCAATGATGTCACTGGATGTCTGAGTGATATTCATGTTGTTAGAAACTCCAATATGCTGATATTAAATGTCCTCATGTAAAAAAAAAAAAAAAGGATCTGCTGAATAAATATTAATTCAAAGTATTATGTTTCATTCAAGGAACATACTGTAACACTCAATTATATAGTAGTGACAATAGGTCTGCACGATATGAGGAAAATATGCGATAACGTTGAATATTGCGATAATGATATTAGCCTACTTGCGATAAATAAACAGTCATATCAGTTCTGCCTTCCTGATGCTTTCAGTATTCTGCTAAAATACAACAAATTCCTTGTTGAATTAAAAAAAAAACTGAAAGGAAGTTATTTCTCACATTTTATTGAACAAATTGAACATTGAACTGAACACAAAAGGCACCATTTAAAAAAAAGAATGATAGTTACATTTT